>JAUEJL010072603.1:0-16374 GCA_032274825.1 Drosophyllum lusitanicum | reverse complement strand
ACCATGGTTGGCCACTATGGAAGATACAAGTATAAGTGGACTTGTCCCCCACATCTTGTGTGATTAGTTTATTGATGCCATAATTGTTTTACATGTGATGATGACTTGTTACTTGATTAAACTGTTTTGGTGCACTCACTAGCATATGCTAACAACTCTATTGAATATGTTTTCCGTATCCGCAGATAAATGATAAATATATGCTTTTGGGAAGAACTTGTTGCCTGATGATATGTTTGGAATACATGACTATTCACATATTTTGTTTATTTTCAATTAATGGTCGTGTATTCGGGTCAACAAGTAACACCAACTTTTGTATATCCGACACAACTTCCGCATTATGTTGTAAACTAATATCAAACAATGTTGTTTTTGTTGAAATTTAAAAAGTTTAAATTTGCATCAAAATTTAGGGTGTTACAAAAGAAGGGGAGAGGAGGCCAAGAGGTTTCAATCTAAGGACGAGGTGACTCTTTGTGTAATTTAGTTGACGGCATGGTAAAAAAAAGAAAAATTAAAAGAAGATTAAAGGCTTCGCAAGGCTTCTGGGAAACAGTTTTATCAAAATCAAACTTGAGATGGCATTTCTAATTATTCACGGATTTGAAGGTACAAAATAACTAAAAGCATCATTTTTCAGTTTTAGTTTGTATATTTCGCCATCTTTTGAAATTTCAATCATTTATTCGTTTGATTGCTTAAATTTGTGGGGTTTTATATGTATGTGTTGGTGCTCTATTTTACTTTAATTTCTCCCAATTTTATATTCTTAATTTTGAGACATGTATGAAGCTAAACTGTCCGCAAATGATGATTTCAATGGAGGTATTATTTTATCTACATTATATGTAGTATGTATGTATTTTTTTTATTATAATGATATGAATATGAATAGTTTTAGAAGTATCTTTTAGCATTTTATATCGATTGAGGAGATTGGTGCAATGGTGCAGCATATTTGTTTATTTTGCTAAAGAGATTCACTATTTCATGTTATAGTTCTAGAGAAATTTAGGGTAATTTGTAGCATCTATGTTATGAATTATGATACATGAAATTGCTATAGTCTTAATTTTTATTTTTATTTTGTGTGTTTTATAATTTTTCTGCACAACTCCTATGTCTCTCCTTGCATTTCACACTTGTTTTGGTGCCAATGAAGAAAGATTAATATCAAAGTGGTACATGGAGAATGATCAATGTTATTCATAATATCCTTTTCTATTTGTTATGATAGCTCTTTAAAATACTTTCGCTTTGTATGTTTAAATCTTTCATTCTTCAATGAACAACACTTGTTTTTATAGTTCTATAAGTATCATGAAATGTTTTGACAAATAAATTTTTCAATCTTAAATTTATGTTTAAAATGACTAATGTTTGTATCTTTCTTTTTAGAGCTTTTGGAAAGTTTTTTGAATCACAAAGGAATGTAGCCATGGAACAAGGTGTTGATTGCTTCTATCGGAAGAACTTGTTTCAATTATAAGTAATTCCGTTCAAATTTTTAACTCCGCAAATTATCTAATAGTAACAATAGTTATTACTTATTGCTCATAAACTAGTCTTTCATATTTGCTAATTGTTTATATCATGTTATTTACTTAGTAGTCCAAAAAAATAGCTACTTACAACTCTATAATATTTTTACTTTAGGGGCCCCTTTGAATTGTTGCCCCAGACCCAAAAAACAATTTATTTAGGGTTTCTTAATTATAACATCAGATCTTTTGATCCTTTAATTAACACACCTAAACAGATTTAACTTCTAATTATTCTTTTAGCTCAAACTTTAATTCATACCTCCTTTGGCTTTAATTTCTGCTTATATCCATTGATTTGCAACTTAAATCTCTATTCCACTTAACTCTAACATGCAATTTTAAGTTCTTTCATTCTTAATCTGTCTTAAATCTTTACTCTCAAAAGTTTATGTCTTTTCTATAGTTTAAACAACAAGAAACGTTGGGAACCCGACTCTTACATCGGTTTGGCCTTTGGGCCGGTTGGGAACGTCATCCCTTAACCGACTTGCAACTAACCGTTTTTAACTTATTAAATCTAAAGCAGATGTTATTCAGGTCCACTATTTTATTTTATTCACTTTCTACACTACTCATTAATTCATCTTTCCACTTTCATTTACATATTACCTCGCTTCTAACTAGTTCCACTTTAACTGTTTTACTCACTCACAAGCCCCGAAACCTAAACAAAAGTGCATAGTTGGTTTGTATCAGAATGTGGAGCTGATTAACATGATCAGCTAAGCACTAAATTGACCAATGTGCTAGACCCACTATGTATTTCGCTTAGTTGTGCTTGTGCTTGGCTGTTTGTGATCAGCTCATCGATTGCTCAGCTAAATGTTGCATATCTGACCCGCTTGATAATTGTTTGTAACCGCTGTTTAACTTATTTTGACGGATATTGGCGTCAAAATAACTGCTTTATTGGTTGTATATATAGAATAACAACAAAAACAAAGAGATACAAATTTGTCTAGAAAAAAACTCTTTTAACTTTCCCGAGTTGATATCTTGCGACATGTATTAGTATTAAATACGACTTAAAATACCACAAAACATCCTTTATATTAATTTAGTTTTACGGGCTTAAAGATCTTAAAAATAAATTCTTGAATTTTTTTTGATAATGGTAATTGAGACTTTACATGAGATGAAAGCAAGCAATTTTATTTTAAAATCAATAGAAAATGAAATAACATAACGACAAGTGATATATCTTTTATTTTTTTCTTCTACTCATAAGATCAACACAAGTATTAAAATCAATGTAAAATCGTACCATTCGTTTAGCAAACGTGTACGTTTGAATGATTTTCTATAAAGAATGAGCGACAAAACTCCATGGAAGTGGAATTAATATTTCACTTTTGAATTATTTCTTCATAAAATAATCACATGGAAGTTGTGGAAGGCGTATGTTGTGCAAGCATATATAATGGCAAAATTAATAAATGCATATTGGAAATTGCAAAATACAAAATACAAACGGATATTTTTTTCTCCTTAAAAAACGTGGTAAAGTTGTTTTAGTTATTACACATGTTATATGGAAATAGCTCGTAGTTAAAGCTAATAGCTAGAGTTTGATGTGTAAAATGATTAAAAAAAGATACATCACAAAAATATAGGGAAATTTAAAACAAATAAAAGAGTGTATTAGAGTAATTTTACATATCAAAAATTTTGAGCTAGTTTTCAAAAGCTACTTTAATAAGCTTTTCGTCTCGAAACTTTTTATTTTTGTTATAATCGATTTAATAAATTATAATAGTTTATTTAAGTGAACTGAATGAAAATCCTATCTCGATAATATTAACTGCCCTATCATTATTATTAATATTTATTTCAGAAAAGATATAAAATTAGAAATTAGAAAAACCAATTATATCTTCAAAACCAAAACAACATTTTTGCAACGTTATTGAGTGAATAAAGGATAAATTGTACGAAAATATAATGAACTTTGTATTTGATATTATTGTATACAATAAATTTTTTATTTTAAAAAAGAATACAATCAACTTTCATAATACTCTCATTGTATGCAAGTTGTTGTATACAATGAAAATTATGACAAAATTTATTATATATAATGATAACTAAAACATAGACACAAGTTGTTTGCATACAATAATAAAATCATATATAAAAGTTTATTGTATTGTTTTTAAGAAAAAAATGTTTGTTGTATACAATGGTAACTAAGGAATAGTTCATTTTATTTTCATACAATTTGCCATTTGAAATTTTGTATCATTAATCATTTGTATATTTAATCTTTAATATATATTAAAAGTAAAAAAGTTATGATGCCATCATTATAATTTTAGATTTTTTCCACCAATCATCCCCTTATTTTATCAAATGACTTACGAATGATTTGTTTTCTTATATACCATTTTTAGGTGATTTAATTTGTTAACACTTAAATATCTTAGCAAAAATATTTATTCAAATTATTTAGTAGATACATCTACCTATTTTCGTGGTTATTTACGTAATCAAGTATACCAATTGGATTAAATTAAAAAAATTCAAATTTAATTAGGCGATTTATGTTACTATTTTGTTTTGGTAACCAATTTTCAAAAACAGCTCCATATCATATCATTCCTATTACCTTCTTTCTTTGTTATTTTTGTTTAAGGTATGGAGATGAAGATGGATAATCATGATTCAAGCCGTTACGATTCACATATAGCAGTTGTTTTCTACCTTTTTTTCTTCACGTATACAAGTTCCAAGAAACTCATCTTCTTCATTGTTTTACTTTTCAATCATGAGGAATAAACAACACTCGTCATCAACTTCAAGAGAAACTTCAAGGAGACAATCTTCAAGAGAAAACAAAAAAAGATGGTTCACCAAAATTATAGACAATAATCATTTTCAGAAATCAACGGGATCAATTGTAAATGATGGAAGAACTCACAGATGCCTTTAAACGATATATCTAACGAGACGTATCCTGTTAATTCATAAACTGATACCATATTCATATTCATATATTTGTTAAAAGTTAAAACAATATTAATAAAATTTTATATTATTTGTTTCATTAAACCTAATTAAAAATGTTTGTCATTTATTACTACCCATTATATAAAGTAGTATTGACGGAGAATACAAATAATGCTCATGAGTTGTGATGTTAGTAATTACGATACTAAATCGTTTGATATGTTGTTAAACAAAGAATAAAAGTTTTTACAACATTGTATATGAATCAATTACAACAATTCAGGTTATATATTATTTTCGTATTTTTTGTATTTCATATTACCCAAGTTTTTATAATTTGAATATTAAATTCTGATCAATGCTTTAAAGACATTGGAAGATACAATAAAATGATTAGCTTCGCATTTATTGGTGGTAAAATTGTTAATAGATGCAATAGAGGTGGTAACTCATACAGATTTAGATTGCATTGATATAATTACCATCGTATTGGTAGTTTACTTTCTGTGGAAGTTGACATTTCAAAATTTTCATAACTCTATAACCATGACACTAATCATGAGGTTTCAAACAAATGCAACTCACAAGCAGACTATAATTATTTTCCATAACATCTTATATTATTTTGTGCATTTTTTAATTTTTTTCTTATATATTTTTTATACTGTAAGTCATTCAGAACTATGTTTAGATCCAGCAGCACTTCAGTTTTGAACAGTACATGAATTGAAAGAGTTTTTAGATAGTATTAATCCATTGTTAAAGCAATTTAGAATGGTAAGAGATCAATTTTCTGAACTACCAAATGGAGACATATATCTTAAGCTTATTGCTAAAAGATATAAAGATGGAAGGACATACAACCTTCCAACGAAAAATGAAGTTGCGGCATTAATTGTAGGTCATTTTGATGGATTTGTAGACAAAAGGGGTATTATTTTAGAGAAGAAAACTAGAACACTTCAATGTGTCAGTGAGTTAAATCCTTCGTATTTGTCACTTCAATATTCATTGATTTTTCCTTATGGTGAAGATGGATACACAGTTGATATATTTCATACATAAGTAGAAAATCGAGATAAGCCTGGGAGGATTATGACAACTATGAGAGAGTTTTTTGCTTACAAAATTCAATAAAGATGAAGAAACTAAAAAGCGGGTTGAATAGTTTCTATGACTACTTAAAAAAAATTAATTTTTTTATCTTTTTAGCACACGTGTAAAATTATGTTCTTTTACACCACGGATTGATTTTGTTTCCCCTCCATTTGTTGCTTTCAGGGGGGATTCTTTCTAGGTAACTTTTTATCTTAGGTCGATGGGCAACTCTTAAATGGTTTGATTGCATCGCATCAATGGTACTTTTTTTTAATCTGTATGTGCTTTAGTCAAAACTGATGTCGGAAGATGATTAGGATGAAAGGTTAGTCCTAGGAAGGGATGTCGAAGAAAGTGAAGTCTATGTTGTCGAAAGCAATGGGTTTTGCTAGCACACTAGAAGCTGAGGTAGAAGCCTTAATGGAAGCATTATTGATAGAGATTGCTTAATCAATTTAATTAAGGGGAGATGTGCAACTTAAATTGTTTTAGAAGTTAGAAGGTCAAAATCAGAATTTGGAATGGGATTTTGGTGATTTTGGTTAGTGGAGGAGATGTAATGTGAAGACTAATGAGACACTTTTAGGAGGGGCAGGGTTCTCAATTATCTTCAAGAAGAGGTCAGATCCTTGATTTTAAATATTTCATAGTGTGGTTGGAAGTAAAAGGGAATGAATTTTTCTAATATTCTTGTATAAAATTAGAGAATATCAGTCAAAATCATCATCTTTTTTTTTCTTGCATTTTAGTGCTTATACTTTAATAGCACATTTCAAGTATATCTACCACCAACATTATATGATAATGTATTTAGTTTAATTGTTAAAGGAAAATATGTTTACCTTCTTAAGGCTCCATATTCTCTATAACACATAATAAGATTCAAAAAATAGCATATGATAAGGAAGCATATGTTATCTTCTCTATAGTTAAAGTTATATGCACATATAGTTACTAAAAATTTGTTGTTGTCTTTATAATTGATTCAAGCATTTTCTAAGAAAAAAGATGTTAAAAATTATGTCAAATTATGTCAACCAAGCAGGAATCAATTCCTGTGTTTTTCTAGGAAAATTGCAATTAATTAAGTTAAATAGCAAATATTGGTCTATAGACAGATATATGTACATGTACTTGTTTTATGTTTACATTTTGTTTCACATAACATATAAATATATTTGGGATACAATGTTTAGTTGACGAGTTTGGTTCTTAGGTTTTATGGCTTTTTTTCTTTCATATTGTGACTTGATTTACTTGATCATTTCTTACACATATAGTATTTGGAACTTGGAAGAACTTGTGGGCTAATACTGATTAAAGGATCACTTCAATAACAAACTTAAAAATAACAAAAAAATTTATATTAAAAAGGCCTTTCAATCGGTTTAAAACAGGTTTATGTATATATTCGTTAGTTTAACACTTTCTTATGAAGTTATGAAAACACGTATAATTCTCAATGGAAACTTACCTGTGTCGTCTCCCCCCCTTCCCCCGGGTACTCTATGATGTGTCAAAATATTGCAAATATATGTGCAATGATATGGAAATCATTACTCTAGACCACACATCAAAACTCTTCATGATTATGTATTTCTATCTCGTTGGATTACCATACAGCAAATTGCACATAATAATCTACATTTTCAGACGGTGTCATTTATGCTTTTAAAAGCCCTCTACAACAGTTGTGTCCACATTGCCTTCTCGTATATCTTTCTTTGGACACAATGCTTCAGTTGCATTTATATAACCATTATAACGGTTACAACGCATTTAAAACTCACTACTTTTGTAACTATTGCAGCACTCTACCTAAGTAGTTTCAAAGAACCACTAAGCAGGCAGTTTTCAAGGCCCACTAAGTAGCCAATTTCATAGTAACTTTCACAGGAAGTTACAAACATGATCCAGCGGTCAAGAATCAAAATTACCTTCATTCGATGGTCTCCTAAATTAGGCAATTTAAAAGGCTGAAAAGTCAACCTAAATTGACGGTAGGACTGGGAGTCAATGGTTTGGCGATTGACTCAGCAACAACAATACACACACACACACACACACATATATATATATATATATATATATATATATGCACTGCTTTCCTCGGCGGTCAAGTTACCCATGGTTCCAGCCAGTATTGAATAATCCCTCAATCATATAATTATGGCCCTTTTTATCTAGTTTTCATGGTCGTTTGAATTGTTTCGATCTGAATTTGAACGAGTGATATATGGCAAAAACATTGAACGATATCACACGGTTATTTGGTTAGCCACAAAACCAAAGAAAAACTGGTTAACCGGAGTTTTCACTTTAGGTTTAGGTTCCGGAAAATTACAAACTGATATTTCGGTTAACCGATTATCGTTTAACCGAATACAAAGTTAACCATCCATGAACACCCCTACCTACAACATCAACGCCTCCAATAGGTCACCAGCTACATATTTTGCTCAATCTTTCCATCACTAAAGTAACCTATTTAAATTGGCAAAAAGAATGGGAGTAAAAAGTAACAGGAGTCTTTATCCAGCTTTTTTTTGTGAAAGTTGCTCTTTGTGGAGTTGGCTGTGGGTTTGGTTCGATCACTTGCTATATTAAGGCTAGACTCAGTTGTCTAAAAGGAGTGCTGGAGCTCAGAACTTTTATTTAAGATTCATGTCCTTGAGTTAAATCAACTTGTGGCTAGATCTTTTGTGCATTTGGAAGCATTTTGTTTCTATTTTAGGAAAAAAAAATCTTTTTCATAGATCAGGGTTTGACCGTAGTAGTGTGAACCCCTTTCAAGGTTTCCAATTGGCCGAAATCTGAAGTAATTATTTCAAATGGGTGAACAAAATTATGACAAGGCATAGACCACTTTTATCGGGCTACAGGTTCACGAAACATGGCAATTTCATTCATTCGGATGCGAAGTTCTTCACATAAACTGACCCAATGAATCCACAATCTACATGGTCACTGAAAGGGCCAAGTTACACAGTTCATCAATGATTGAAGAAGATAACACAAGTCTGCATAGCAAACTCAAGGATATGACCCTACAAACCTCCCAAATAAAAATGGAGATAAAGGAGAAATAAAAACCCGCAATGTACAAACTCGAATGTGATTTTATCACCTTAAACATAAAAATACATACAGATGAAATTTCTTTCAATTAATGGTATAACAACAATGTTGGCCATTACGAACTCAGCACCATTTGTACAGCTTTTTTCTGAGACTGTGTTAAACTCTGCAAGGTTCCAGGCAACGTTACAACAAGCAACACATTTATAAACCAAAAAAGGGGTAAATTGCACAAAAATAGTAAAATACAATGAATTTTGTCTTAGTTACTATTGTATATAATGAACTTTTTATTTTAAAAAACAATACAGTCAACTTTCATAATCCTCCCATTGTATACAATGGAATTACGACAAAGTTCATTGTATAAAATGGTAACTAAAAACCAGAAACAGAAAAAAGTTATTTGATTACAATAAAAGAATTATGAAAGTTGATTGTATTGTTTTCAAGAAAAAAAAGGTTGGTTGTATATAATGGTAACTAAGGTAAAGTTCATTGCATTTTCATGCAATTTGCTCTGAAAAAACATAGACAAAACAAACAAAACTTGAAACCTGGCAGAGATGATCAAAAAGAGGTCGGTCTCCCTGAGAGAACTCCCGAAAGAAGTTGGTGAGATAATTTGCCAGGTTAATCTGAAATACAGAAAATGAACTTTTAATGTAATATAACGATGTAAGGCTGGTGGGAATCAATCTATGTATAATTTAGTCATCATATAAGTATAAAGTGTGCAAGGAAAGTAAACCTCGTTAAGGGGGTCCGCAGTACTTAATAGGTCGTCATCATAACCATCATCTTCATCCTATAATTAAATAAAAAAATGAATCATTAAACCAGCTCGTACTGAAATTAAATCACATCTATTTTGGGTTTCTTTTGTGTTGCAGACCTCGTTAAAAGCTTTTGCCATGGCATCTAAATAGCCATGAGAAGGTCTGCTGTAGGATGTGGCGCCAGCTGTATAAAGCAAAGCTTGGTCTATTTCAGCATCTCCTGCTTCAACTTCTTCCCAATCACTATCCTGCATGATCAAAATGGTAAGAGTGTTTTTACCAACAGCTAGCAGATGCAGGAAAAGAAATACCTGATCGTCATCTTCCACAACTTGTTCTTGAATCTCAAGCACGACATCTGCCAGTATAGCAACAATCTGTGTTGCCCGAATTGAAGATAATACATTATCAGATCATTTATCAAATAAAAAAACCTTAAATAACAATATAGCCTTTAGTAGACCTTTGCAGGAAGTGGCATCACTGTCCACTGATCAGGAGCAACTTTGGCCTTTGAACGTGTGGTAATCCCTGCAGAGGACTAAAGACAAAAGAAAAGAAAGATGATTGAATTTTTGAAGAGATATAATCTTGTGAAACTACAAGTAAACTAACAAACCTTTAACAAATGGCCTTGGACATTGATGGTTCCGAATTCAGCATGCCTGGTTGATAATAATAAAGCCAAAGCTGTGGTCGTGACTTTAATCTGGTAGGCCCCCTGAATTTCCCCTGTACTCAATTTTAGTCGTATTAAGTTACAGATATACAAAAAACTCTAGAGAGAATAAGAGATTTTACAAGTATTGTTGAACTACACTCCTAAGTAGCAATTAATCCATAAATAACTTGGTGATTATATAAGGTAATGTATGCACTAAAAGTGTGTCAAACCCATTGCATAAATAAGCTTGATTACACTGAAGAATACTTACCTTGCTGCTTTGTCCATTCTGACATAACATAATGCAAGGAATTAGTGTGACCTTCAGCAGGGATATTGATCAGCAAGTTGATAAATTGTTCGACATGTGGTGCACTCATGTGAACCTGTGTTATGAAAAAAAGGAAAAATAAGCAAATAAAAAGCATATACGTACAACGTGGTTTTAGATTTATGTCATACCAATCTTGCGAATATAAGAAGTAATGAGCTTCGCAATCCTGCAATTTGGCAGGATTGCATTCTCCTAACAAGAGCAGCAACAAGGTCTCTTATATGTTGTGCCATTTGAGAAGACAGATGAAGAATGAGTTGCAAAATATAGTTCCCAACAAATAGTGATCCATAGCTATCTAAATCAGGGTCAAGAAGCCTGCCAAAATAGTCAAAAATTCATGTTTCCTGAACAAACAAGCAGAAACATGATAAGATATCATTAAGATAACTACATCAAAAAGTACCCACCTTGAAGCTACATCAAGTAAACATCTCATTGCAAAACCAGGATCACCACTCCAAGTGAGCAATTGTTGCTTTCCACCAGAGACAAGAGCAGCAAGGCATTGTGTTGCATTCTGGTTCCATAAAAAAAAACATGACTAGGATATAACTAAAACTTTGAAACTAAATGTGTTTCATTGAAAGAGGGAAAGATTCGATAAAAGTTCGGGTTTGAGCTACATAAAGACCTGCATTTCACCGTGGTCATCACTCTGAAGGACTATACGTACAACTGGATCAAAACAAACTTCATAAACTGCTTTTACCACATCGGTAGGTGCATTCTAGATATATCACAATGGGAACCAATAAGTCATAGAAATAAACAACAAAACTTAACGAAAAAAGTGGTGAAACGGTATTTGGATAAAAAAGTACAACTTGCCTTGAGTAACATAGTCAAAAGATCCAATGAACCAGCAACTAAAGCATCAGGCTGCTGTTGAGGCTGAGAAAAGCCACACATAAATAAATTGACTCGATTATAATCTACAATTTTCTTATGAGAGTTGGAACAAACGTACCTTATTAAGGATAGGACCCACGTATGGCAAAACACGCGAAACAAGAGAATGAACACATCCAGGAGCATTTTTTATTGCCTGTAACGAAATCAGATTTGTTAATGATAGCCTTTCACTAAAGTGAATAATAGTACACCTACTCTTTATGGAAAATCCAAACATTTTGGCAGCAGAGGAATACACTTATACACACATCACCATTTATTTAACAACAATACCTCCAGAACATCAAGTGCATCAATGCTTATGAAAGGGTCCGAAACATGCAAAGCCCACATGTTAAGTATGATAGGAGAAATAACAGGCTCTATGGACAATGCAGCTTCATGGCCTACAATGAGCAAGAAAATTGAAGTCAGATATTGTTATTTGAAAAATAAAAAACCATTCCACTCAACCTCTAAACAGTAACACCAACCTGCCCTCACAGCTGCTTGCAATGTTTCGAGGACCAGATGCATGGTCTCATCAGATGCCTGTAAAGTATTGTACATTAAGAAATAAACTTATTTCATGTGATGTTGATACAAGGAAAATCAGGACATCACATTACCTGCTTAAGAAGTTCTGTAAGTGATGAAAACAGAGCCAATATATGTGGCTGTGGTATTCCTCTATTTGTGTCAGGTAAGAGTTGAGATAGTGCTCTACATGCACCAACTTTGACAGGCGCAGGCCTGTAATTTGGAATTTATGATTAAATAAAAAGTTCCCATTAAGGATGAGCGAACTATGAAGGGGAAACTAAGAAAATAAAATAACATAGGAGCCTACAAATCCATGCCGATTGCCTGGATAGCAGCATATAGGAAATGGTCAATAACACCCTGATTGATCTGTAAGATGAAAGAAGTATTAATGTGAATATTGTTCTTATTAAAGTGAAACAAGATACATGAACAATATTGATAGTTACCATAGATGAGAATTTAGCAATTGATGAAAACATACGAGCATAAAGAAACGGAAATTCATGTACACCTGCACAGCAAATACCAATCAGTTGATATGTCAGTAATATAAAAGCAATTAAAGTACAAACATCCAAAGATGCACCTGCTGCCATGTCTTCAGTTAAAGTATGCTCCAAAAGGTTCCCTAAATTAACTCCTGGTCGCCCTGGAAACTGAGAATAAATTAAGTTAAGATATTGTGCTTTATAAATAAAAATTCAAAGTATCAACTGATATATATTGTTCAGTAGGTACTACAAAGAAAGTACTAACCTCAACTTCAAGCAATTGTTCTGACACTGAAGACAAAGCAAAAAGAGTAGCTTCCCTTATCTACCAAATTTTATGTTCCAATAAAGATTAGGGCTGGCAAATTAGAATCAAAAGAAGTCATATGGATATAACAGAAGAAAACATCAGACAACATCATAAATTTATTGTTACATTAAAAAAATAAGAAAATAGTCATTTGAAATATTAAGAATAAAAACGGAACCACTCAGAATAAAGAATATATACAAATTACTGAGACATACCCTCCACCAGTCAGTAGAGCCGTTAGCCCTTTCCTGCTGAGACTCGTCAAATCTTTGTTTAGCAGCATTTAGTATAGCATAAACTCCTTCAATTTCACAAGAAATTACAATTTCCTCCAACAAAAGAGAACCTATGAACATAACACAGTATCAAAATCTGTAGTCTTCAGTGACACAAAGCTAAAACTGTTACTGGTAAATAAAAGGGATGGTAAAAAGGTGAATCAAATACCAGAAACACGACAACTATAAGTATTTTCATCTTCATCAGCAACATATTGATTAGCATCCAGTGACCAAGCATGGACCTAGATCAAGATAATGTCATGTGTAAATAAATTTAAGTACAATCAAAATAATCCTTAAAAGAATGTCCATGATATAGATTTTAACTAAATTATATTTTCACATTGAGTAAAACTTACCTGTTGTTCAGTCATCTGCATAAAAGCGATTGAATAGTAGACAAGGTCTTGGATGCTATTTCCAAACGCCTGAAGAATGAAATTTTTTGCAGGTGAACATCTAACAGGCCAACAGGATAGCATTAAAATCTTGCAATAAGTAAAATATTTATAACTTACCTTCACAAACTTTTTATTACCAACAACTGTTAATAGAAACTCAAACAACTGCAGAACCAAAAAATAAGAAAAGGTTAAAAGGCATCAGATGCAAAGAGAATAAAGGTGTAACTACAGAGGAATTTCAAACTTGGATTATGAAGGACTCAAGGCTTGTCTCTGAACCATCAGAATCATATCTTCCCTCATACGCATCTTCGAGTCCTTTAACCGAAGATCGTTCATATACACCAAGAGATGACACAAATGTTTGCCACAATGGAACCAAAACCTCTGAAAAAACAGTCTTTTGAGACTCGCAAATAACGGCAGAGATAATCAGCAAAGAGAACTTAAAAGGAGAAACCGAACTTACCCATGAAATGACTTTCTGCTAGGCTTGGGAAGTTCTGAACAAATTGGCTCAAACACTTTAAAGCCTGATGGTGGAAAAAAAGCAGACAAGTGACTATACAATAATGAAGAAAATATGAAAAAAAATCATTATATTTAGAAAAAAAATACCTCCATTCTGATGCTCCAATCATCTGGGTCTTCAGATTGTACAGAGTTCTTAAGGATGGAGGAGAATTCAACCATCCAAGCTTTGACCAACGGTAACATCAGCGCACTTGTTTCTGTCTAAACAGCAAGGTTTCAACGAGCATTCTACTCTTTCATCACAGAAACTAAAAAAGATTTGATGACCCAAGATTGTAACGGCACAAAAAGTACCTTGTATACACCACTCATAACCCCCAGCATAGATGTACAAGAATAGACTATCGAAAGAGCTTTTGTGCGCAGTGGTTTGTCATAGATCTGCCAGTAAAGAGCCCCAAATCATTGAAAAATCTGACTAATTTTACAATCTATATTACATAATAAGTAGCAAAATGTTTCATTGTTTTCTTATATACATTATAGGTATGAAATTTTTATTGCAATTATTCGTTCCTCCACTATAAGAATATGTACATTCATGGTTTTTGTACATCTATAAAGAGAAAGAATGATAGCTTATAAAATGGCAATAGAATTGACCTGGGGTGATGAAACAATAGCATGCAAGCACGGGAACAAAACTGATATTATCCTGGGCACCAGTTTATCATCTAAATCAGCACAGACGAGAGCCAAACACCTAAGAGCCCCATTCACTGGACATTTTGAAAGCTTATAATAAGTGCATCAGCCATGGAATGACAAGAAGATGATAAGTTTCATATAGATCATCAATAAGTCATATAATTAACTTAACAAAAAGCTCTCTAAGAAGGTCATCTGTATACTTATTAATCTTTCAAGTCGTTTCATTTTTTGTTAGTGAAGTTATAACATTCTAACAAAACTGTCGAAACAACTTAACTTCAATGGAAATGAGCTTTTCTTAGCTGTTCCATGACTTCCATCCTCCATGAGTGGCATATGTTAGAAAATGCAATTATTAACTTGGAAAACACAAACTCTCTTTTTGAAAACTTACTAAAGTAAACTTCTCAAGAAATACAATATGCTGTATAGAGCAAGAAATTAAGTAATAAAAATGGTGTTAACCTTGCTCGTGAGATGATGGTGAAAGAAAAACAAGTTTCTAATAATCAAGGTTGAGAAGAAAAGTACCTGCATTTGTATTACTTTGATCATTAATTAACTTCATTAAGAATGGGAGTAAGTCAGGCCATTCATCTGGCCAGTCATGGTGTGCAACTGATGCTACTGCCATACTAATAGCTGTGCAGATTTTTCTATGAGGATCATCCAGAGAGAGCAACAGAAGACCACGTATAACTGCCTGGTAATGCCAACAGCATCTATTTAGGAATATTGGATGCATTCAACTAAGCAATGAAGATAATTATTGTAAAACTTGTTATAACTTAGATGTGAGGTAGCCTCAGAAAATATAACCTTGTAATAATTCAAATCTATATGCAAATAATGAAGAAAAGGTAGAATAAGATAACTTGGGCAGAAACTTGGGATAGATATAAGAAGAAAAACAGAGTGACCTTTTCCTCATTTGAAACAATAGGATGTTCGAAACCATCCTCATCCTCCTGCCAATGTTTCTTAATAAACTGTTTTAGAAGAACTGCAGCTAAGTAAAACTTGGTTAAAGCCCACAAGGTTAGTAGTT
This sequence comes from Drosophyllum lusitanicum, assembly GCA_032274825.1. Lineage (NCBI taxonomy): Eukaryota > Viridiplantae > Streptophyta > Magnoliopsida > Caryophyllales > Drosophyllaceae > Drosophyllum > Drosophyllum lusitanicum. Next base: position 766 of record JAUEJL010072603.1, on the reverse strand, counting down.
AAACATATTGTTATATAAGAAAACCTCAGAACTTTCTTTTTGCTTACTGAACATGAGGTGAAAAATGTGACACTAATATCAGATAACTAGTCCAATACAAAAGACACGTTACATGTCTACATTGACAAAAGGATATTTGGCGAGATCCTAGAGGAAGATCTCTGTTAGCAGCAATCTTCGATAAAGCACTTCCAAAACCTTCAAATATTTGCAATAACAGCCATTGTTAACATGGTATACAACAAGTAATAGCAACATATGCACAATCAAAAAAGAAAAAGAAATGACTAACAGGAGACACACAATGTAAATCAGGTGTAGGACTCCTTTATTCCAATTGACCAACTTTTAAAGATACGGTAACTTATTTTAATAGGAAGCGTACTGTTAAAATCTTTTCAGATGAATATGGGTTCCCAATCCAACTAGGCATTTAACAAGGCAAATCAGGAGACAAACAATGTAAATCAGGTGTAGGACACCTTTATTCCAGTTGACCAACTTTCAAAGATAAGGTAACTTATTTTAATAGGAAGAATAGCTATTAGAACCTTTTCCAGATCAATATAGGTTCCCAATCCAACTAGGCGTTCAACTTTTAAATAGGAAGCCATGTAGATTTGCTTCAATAAGCAGACAATAATTAATCAAAATGAGTTGAAAAGATTTTAGTTGTTAATTTGTTATGGAAAATCAACCTAACTGATAAAAGAATTTGTCAGCTTCACTTATACAGAATTTCATTGTTATCATCAAACTTCAATGA
>JAUEJL010072602.1:0-28299 GCA_032274825.1 Drosophyllum lusitanicum | reverse complement strand
AGAGGGCCGGTCAGCGCCGACCGGTCAGCGCCGACCGGGGTGTTACATGATCCATTTACCATATGTCAAAATCAAATGCATTTTTCTCATCCTAAAAACCTTAAAACCACCCCCATCTTTCTCTTTCTTAAAATCTTTCTTCTTGACACTCTATTTGTATGTGTTAATTATTTGTTTGTGGTAGTCTACAAGAATTATGGGCAAAGATTGTAACAACCTGAGATTTACTTTGTTATTTCCATTAGTGACTTTAAAAATAGTTTTATTCGTGTAAGCATGTTTAGGTTAAATGGTTAACTTTAATTGCTTAAAGTATGAAATTAAAGACTTAAATGGTTAGCAAATGGGTTAGGCTATCATTCTATGATAATGGGACGAGATTAGAAGCTATTAGTGGATGAAATGGTCTTTGGATCGGATGGGTTAATGTTAGATATGAGTTTTGTTGTTTGTACCGAACATGACGAGTCACGCTTGAAAATGTGATGCGTCCAGTAGATCGTTCGTGATTAGGGTTGGCTATTTCGGTTGTGAAGCAACGCATCACACCTTTTAACCTGGCACGTTTCTATTTAATGGTGAGTATTTCTACCATGGTTTACTTAAGTTGCGATGCCTCTTATCTCTTGAACGCGACACGTTAGTTCAATGTCTTGGATAAGTATCTTGGTTTTGGTTCTTATATCGACCCTTTATTCCTTAATTTTACTTAGGAAGTATGGCTGATTGTTACTCAACATTCTCGGTGGTTGGAGCTGCTGTGTTACATGGACTAACGTGAGTTTAATGAACTTTGTATAACCGAGAACATATACGGCATGGGGTTTTTCGGGGTTACTTATGAAATTGTTTCCATGGTGGAAAGCTTAATTAGGGTTAAGTGTGATTTAGACCTAATAATGTGTTAGCTAAATGATTTAACACTCATTGAATGTTAGATGCTACGATTTGATAAAGATACAACTTATATGATGATACATGCCTTGTATGATAGAAAGTATCGATATACTTTATAGATTGTATATGACTCCTTGATATTGGTATATTGTGATTATATGATCATTAAGATAGGAAGATACATGCTTGGTAGTATGAACGAATGGCATGATAAAGATGGGTAACATGATATATGTTGCTAAATGAATAACGATGAAACGTGGTGAATAACGATGAAACATGGTGAATACAAAATATGTTATACATATCAGTTGTGATTATGATTCTATTACATGATTAATGTGCGTTAGACATGAATGATTTGATGCTAAATTATTAAAGTATGCCTAAAGACGATTATGATTTGTAAAGAGCAAATAAACAATTTAGTTCAAGATAGGAATTTAGAATGGCCCTACCATAGACTTGTGCACATAACAGGGGAATGAGGTAGTTCCTACTTTTCTATATAGATGATGATACCTAGTAGGTGGCTAGAAAGATGTCACGTTTTCTAGATAGCTTTGGTGGCAAGTGGTGTGCAGGTGCCTCATGTCTCTGTATGCTGAAGTGGTGTTTGACTATTGGATATAGTTATATGCAGAACACCACGTGGGTGTTGGGAGGGACGTACGTGAGAGTCTTTGTTATCACGGTACGTTGTGCTCTACAAAGTCGGAGTAACGATGGCACACTGGCTTAGCTAATCCGTATGCAGTAGGGAGTCGCAACTAGATGGCACAAATGCTGTTAGGAGTGTGATTCATGAACGGGGTCTATAGATCGGGTAGTTGATTGCCTTAGACTCCTGTAAATAAAGAGGATAAAATAAAGACGAAAGAAAGATAAATAACTGGTTGGATGTGATAGAACTAAAGATAAAGATATGATTGAAAGATATAGTAAACGATTAAAGATTGAATATGTGTAATTGCTTGATATGACAATATTGATATACACTACAATGGAAATACGAACGGTTGGCATGTAACACGACATATATGTAATATGAATGATAATTGACTGTGATCCATGAACGTAAATCATGAGTGTTCATGAGTTGACAATATCTGGTGTTACTGGTTTGACATGAAGATAATAATACGGTGAATATGATGATTATGACTTTGAACTAGCTAGATGTGATATTGATATGAGTATCTGAATGATGGATATTTGATCCGTCAAAGTGGTTTGTATTTATGAGTAGACGGTGCGAGTCAAATATATGATTGGGACAAGAATAAGTAATGCTTATTCATTTTTGCATGTTTAAAGAAAGATTTGGCTTTTGATGTTTTATACTTTTACTGTTGACTCACGAGGCGTAAGCTGACAGCTTTTTCTTTGATATGTTTCTTGTACTCGTGTTAGTAGCAAAAGAGTAGTTACTTGGCGAGATGGGTTGCTCCTGCATAGATTCATGTTTTTGATATATTCTTTTATGCTAGCTTGATACACCAAATGTTTATCTTTTAAGACATGAGTTTTTAAGATTACGTGAAATTGTGGTTCTAAACGGTGGTTGCGAATGATGATTGACATTCACTTACTTTAATTAAAGTCTTTCGTTGCGATTAAGTGTTAAATAGATAGAAGTTTTTGTAAAACACGAATTTGAAAAACCATCGGGTTATAATGATCGGTGGGTTGGTGGAGACGGCGGTTTGATCGCCTACTCCATTGTTATCGTAAACATGATACTGGGCCAAAGATACCGTGCTTGACTAACCTCAAACAAACCTAAATTTTATTGAAACCGTAGTAGTTGTTGATAATTAAACCATATCATAAGTATAGATGCACAAACCATATATATATAAACCACACACTAGTCTTTAAGACTTTGTCTAATAATAGTTATTTCAAAGTCAAATTTATCACACTTATTCATACATTGTTATTATAAAAAAAAATAAACACCATCATAGTGAATTTATACATTCTATAGTTTATTTAATAAAAGTTAAAATCACATTTTCAAATTCTTGATTTATAATACGTTAGATGGTTCTAACAATGTTTCATTTATAACAAAATGAAATCTATTTATGAGAAATCAAAATTGACCCACTAATATCAGTTTTAAAAATATACGAACTGAATAATCAATTTTCATTCAGGTTATGTTATCGATTTAGAGTTTGGTTTTTCGGCCAAGATACCCACCCATAACTGTCATATCGGACGACATCTCCCGTTTCGCTCCCCTCCCTCTTCACCCTCCCCCTCCTCCCTAATAACCATCACCATAGTCGTTATTGTCACCACTACCGCACCCGAGTCATTTCTACCGCTCCTTATCCTCTTATTTTAATACATCTTTTCACTCCTCTTATCTCTCTTACTCTCTCTAGGAGTCAGAAACTCAAGCTGAAGCGTACTGTAAATTCTTGTGAAAACTCAAAATGTGATGGTAAACGGAAATTTTCCACAAACATGTTTATGACAACATGTTACTGTCTTTATCAAGTTATTTATTCCTCAAAATCTCTGATGAAAATGACGATACACATTGTAAATTGATAGAATTGGTAGTAATAATAATAATAATGTCAATTTCAGTAATACCTTAGCGCATGTCATATTGATTGTTTAAAAAATGAATTATTTTGTCTAAAAAATCTTTTTTATAAATAAAATAAAATAAAATGTGGTGATGGAATTCATCTTCCAATCACTACCAAAATTAGAAGGGACGAGTCAAGTCCACGCAAGTTGTCTTCTTCACTAAATTAATTAATATAAATAATAATAAATACATATAAAAAGTCTGAAATACCGTCTGTACCTCTAAAACCTCCCCTCAAGTGGGTCTTCCATCATCTTTGCTCCCACTTGTTGCTCTTTCTTGTCTCTGCCTGCCTGCCTGCCAGCCAGCCATCCCCTTTTGCTATACTTTTTCTCCTCTTAATCTTTTTCTTCCTCTCTCAAATCATAAGTTATGCTGTTCAATTTGTGCATCAATTTAACTATTTTGCATGTATTTTGTATTTCTTACGGCATTCTTCATGATCGCTGGATTGAAATCTTGAGCACGAATGTGTAACCAAACCTTTTTCTAATTTAGGCAAGCATCTGGGTATTCTTAATTTGAAGGAATTATTGATTGAAAAACCCTTGGATTAAAAAAAATTCATGCTTGGATTAAGGAAATGGAGACGCTTATGGCCTTACGTGGTCTTCTTGTTCTTCTTTTTCGTCTTTAGCATTGGGTTTATCGATTATTTATTGATTTGAAGTAGAAACAGAATGAAGAATCTGTTAAAGAAGCTACACATGAATGTTGACTCAAAAGGGTCAGGGGGTAATCAGAAATTGAGTGATGTTTCGTCGTCGTCATCATCATCGATCGAGCAAGAACACAATCTCTCTTCTTTATCCAGTAATCGTATTTCAGGATTGCTGAGTTCAAATGTGAAAATCGAAGATAATAATGAAGTTGAAGAGGGGTTTGATTCTGCTGCTGATGTCAGTGTTAGGGCACAATTAGAGGAGGATTATCAAATACAATTGGCTTTGGAGTTAAGTGCAAAAGAGGATCCTGAAGCTGTGCAGATTGAAGCTGTTAAACAGATCAGTTTGGGTTCATTTCCTCCTGATATTAATACTCCATCTCAAAATCTTGCTTTTCAATATTGGGTAACTTCTATAAATCATTAACATTATGCAAATTTGCTTCTTGTTTATCTTGTGATTATACTTCTAAGCTGGCTTGCTTCTTGTTTATCTTGTTTTGGGTATGCCAAAATCTTGAAATTGTTGGCAGTCTGTAATTGAATTTAGCCCAACAAGTAGATTCCTTGATTAATAGAAATCCCACAAACCACATAAAGAATAGATGCATTTATAAACTGTGTAATTACAAACTGTCAATTAGATGCAAATTGACAGTCTGTAATTGAGATACCCTTGATCACTTGAAACTACTTGATGCCTGCAACTTAGTTTTAGTTTTAACATTTTCAAGTGCTTTTAACAGAATTACAGTGATCTTAACAGAATTACAGTGCTCTTAGTTATGATGATAAGATCCTGGATGGATTTTATGATTTGTACGATACTTCAAGGAGGGATTTATCATCTAAGATGCCTTCGCTTTTGGATTTACAACGAACCCCGTTGTCAGATGATATCAAATGGGAAGCTATTGTTGTCAACAAGGCTGCAGATGCTAAGTTGTTACAACTCGAGAAAATTGCAATGGAGATTATTGTTGAGTCAACATCAGAGTTGGACCAAAGTACAGTACATAAACTTGCTGTTTTAGTTTCTAATAACATGGGTGGGCCCGTTGGCGATCCAGATAAGATGCTGCTTTTATGGAGAAATTTCAACTATAATTTGAAGGCAACTCTTGGAAGCATTGTGTTGCCTATTGGGTCATTGAAAATTGGGATGGCCCGTCATCGTGCGTTGCTTTTCAAGGTATTTTCATTGATTTCTAAATAAATGTAGCAATTACGACCCATTTACATGTGAATGGGTCTAGTTGGGTTATGGTTATCTCTAATGGGTGAAATGGTAAAGTAAAAAAATTAAAGGAAACATGCCAAACAGGTCCAAGGTCGCCCAAAGTGTATTTTCATAAAACCCTGTCATTTGTTCTATCCATAGTATTAGATTATTATTAAAATAGCATACATTTTGTAATTATATCCAGCACATTCATCATTTATAGAAGTTCAAAATAATTTGTACAAAGACTGTTGCCAGCTAGCCCAACCCAACTTGTATGAAACTTTCTTCATTTTGAACCTAAACATAAATGGAACATTTGTAAAGCAATATATAAGTGACTCACATTTTGTACCACCTAATTCTTTTCAATTATCATCTGTTTTTTTGGTTTGTTTTCATTTTATAGGTTTTGGCTGATAGTGTTGGTATCCCTTGCCGCTTGGTGAAAGGGAAACAATATACGGGCTCTAATGATGTTGCAATGAATTTAATAAAGATTGGTGATGGAAGGTAGTGCAACTAATGCTGATCAGTACTAGACTTATTATCATCTTGATGCTAATTAGAACAATCAACTAAAATCAATCAATTATATGAATCCCAGGGAATACATTGTTGATTTAATGGCAGACCCTGGAACACTTATTCCATCTGATACAGCTGGGGGGACCCACATAGATCACGATGAATCTTCCTTCTCATCAAGTGGTCTTACTACTTCATCTGAAGAGTGCTTAGACTTAGGTGGGACCCATGAGAAGAAATTACAAAAGGAGAACAAAACTGGTGAAATTTCTTTGAGGAGTTATAATTACAGCCATGCAAGATCACCTTCATGGACTGAAGGTGTAAGTTCACCTGCAGCAAGAAAGATGAAGGTAAAAGATGTTTCACAGTACATGATTGATGCTGCAAAAGAAAATCCTCAATTAGCCCAGAAATTGCATGATGTGTTACTTGAAAGTGGTGTAGTTGCTCCTGCAAATCTCTTCACCGAAATTTACAATGAACACGACATGGGTCAAAGTCAAGGTCAAAGCCATTTGGATCATCCGCGATTCTTGCCTGTTTTACCTTCCCATAATGCTCATAATACTAAGCATGCTTCATCACAACCTGAAGTCAATCCAGTGCAATATGTAACAAAAGTTCCGGCGGCAGCTGCAGCAGCAGCAGCTGCTGCAGTTGTTGCATCATCGATGGTGGTTGCCGCCACCAAAAGTACAACTGATCCAAATATAGATCTACCTGTGGCAGCTGCCGCCACAGTTACAGCTGCAGCAGTGGTGGCAACTGGTTTGCCTAATCTACTGGACTCTCCAAGAAAGGACGAAGAGGTAGAATTTGGTAATGATAACAAAAAATCTGAAATCTCTATCGAGAATGATGACAAAGACTATCGTGGGTCAAAGTCAAAGTCATATAAGTCTACGGGTAATGATAGCACGGAATCTGAAATCTCCCTTGAGGATGTAGCGGATTGTGAGATAGCATGGGAGGATATCACCTTGGGTGAGCGTATCGGATTGGGTACTGAGCTATTTGTTATTTCTTCAAAAGTTTACTATTCTAATTTTAAGGGGAAATGTCATTAAATACTTAAATAGCAAGCAAATTTTACAAATGTTCTAATTTGGTCACTAAACATTTCCTGTACTCTTTTGGTCACAAAAACTTGAAGGTCTGTCTCTGCATATTAAAGTTCTGTTAAATTCAAGAATAATAATCTCAATCCGCTAGTAAAATTTAGTGACTATTAAGATTTAAAGTTAAACTTAAGTTATTAACAGTTGTCAACATACCTGTTGAACTGTTTAGTGACATTATGGCCATAAATTTCTAATAGTTACAAAAATGAGATAATTCTGAAATTGGCGAAGACATGTTTACCGAAAGAGTGTAGCAACCTAATTAGATTTTATTTTTTTTAAACTTAGCTGCTATTTAATGGTATTGGATTATAGTTTTCATCAATATTAACAATACGATTAATGACTACTTTTTTTTCTTTTTGTTGCAGGATCATATGGAGAGGTATATCGTGGTGATTGGCATGGAACTGTAAGTTGATTTTTATAACGGAACTGCTTGTGTAGTTGCGTCATGTTTTTGCATGGATGCTAAAGACCTAGGTGGCTGCATAAGTAGTCATAAGTAGGGATTTTGAGAACATTGAATAATATAATCCTAATTATAGTTGATAATAGTAAGGTATTTTCACTCCGTTAGTGAAAAAGAAGCTTGTATTTTATAAAATTTATCGTTCGGAACAAAAAGGTCACTTTTTTTCCAATTTTTTACTGAGGTGAAGCTTGTCAATTTGCTAAAGATCATTGAGTATCTTATCCTCTAAGGTTAACTAAATTAGAACATCTGAAAATGTTTAGTACAGGAAATGTTTTTCCAATTTTTACTGAGGTGAAGCTTGTCAATTTGCTTGTCAATTTTTTCCAATTTTTGTTCATACCAATATTCCGAGTCCTTGTCCCTTGTTATCAACATCTGGCTATCGTATTTTCTTAATTTGTTGATTTTTCTTTAGTTCCTAGATTTGTATAATGACATAATGTCCTATAGATTCTTGTGACGCTAGCAGTGTTACCAATATCTTATGCGCGTGCCTTAATCCATGTGACTCATGCTACTACAAGATATAAGATCCAGTGGTTACATAAACAAAATGAGGTCCCTAGTAAGACATTTCTACTACATGCCCTAAGAATGTTTGTCATTCATGACAATTCTCCCATTGAACCTTTTTCAATTGAGAATATCTGAAAATGCAAGGTTTACTATTAACTATCCCTTTGTTTTGTATGATATCTTTGATTGGGTACAATGCATGGTTCACATCAACCTACTATACCCAATGATTCATGTTTTTTGATTATCAATATACAAATATAAACTGAAAAATACAAAAGCTATTGATTTTATCACTTCATTCGAGTGTGACCACACATATTCTTAGTTTGGATTGTCGAGGGGCCTAAGTATATCTGTTTTAGAAAAGGGAAAAAAAATCTTATCTTGACTATTTGCATATTGCTACATGCTTCTTACCGAACCTGACATTATTTTTATAATTACCTAGTTGCAACATAGTGTTTAATTATGACAAAGCACATTGTTCCTCATGTTGAGATCTACAAGCATCACAGGTCTAAGAACAAAGTAATTTCATTTTTGAGATACAATTATGACGATGACCATGAAGTGATCTCAGCAGAGGTTCTTCGGATATTTGATCGCAACAAACATTACAGCTTGTGGAATACTCATTTAGGAATCCAGGGATAAAATTAAGAATGTTGATCATGCTTTGCTTCTGGGAGAGATTTTTTTGACGGGTTTGCCACCTCTGTTTTGCCTCTAGATCCACCTAACCTTCCACCCTAGCTCCAATGTTTCGGTTGCCCTTCGTAAAGGAAAATGCCAATGTACATAACATGCTTTTTTTTGTTTCTAACCATGCTCTTTCACCTTCCTCCAAGCCCTTTGTATCTTCCCTCAATTCCCATGATGAATGACAAAATGGTAGTCTTGGAACAAAATCATAATTGGGATCTTGTCTCTCTTAAATCATGATGATTTTGTTGATCGATTGATGAAAGCACACACGATTGCCTTGACTTATGCATACATATACGAAGGGGGTTATTCTAAGACGTTTATTCTATGGTTACTTCATTACCTTGATGTTAAGAATGTTTTTTTATAGGAAGGCGCCTTATGTGGATACCTTGCTGAATGAGTATCTTGGAATATGTGCAAGTTAAATAAGTCTTTGTATAGCTTGAAACAATCTCCTTGTGATTAGTTTGGAAGATTTAGTGGTGGTGATTGAGTTTGGATTATGTAAAGTGGATATGATCACGCTATCTTCTTTTGGACATCTAGATTTGATGGCATTTTACTAGTGGCGTATGTTGATAATTTAGTGATTACTGATTACTATTAGTGATAAAGCTGGAATTGAGAAATTAAAAGCATTTTTCAGAATTTGTTTTGAGACATAGGATGAATGACCTTTGAAGTACAGTAGTAAACGTATGTCTTTCCCAAAGAATATTGTCTTAAGTTCTTAAGTTATAATTGGCTTAATTTAATCAAAGGTCCGAATGCCCTTATGGTACAAAGATGAAATTAAAGGCTGAAGACCGGGACTTGTTAGAAAATCCTCACATTACACAAGCGTGTTCACCAAATCTTTACGTGTAAATTGAGTTATTTACATATGTATCAAACTCAACATGATCAATATCTATGCTCCATCTTGAGGGGGAGTATTATGGAATATAATTAGATTGTATATATAAAAGAATTAGTGCAACTTTTGGAAAGGAGTTTTTCCCGGTTAGGGCTCCCCCGGGTTAGCCGAGCATTTGCTTAGATGTACACGGCCTAACTGTCTGTGGCTGTTTCCTTACCTCCATTGGTCATCCCTTATTGAAAGCCTTGTGGTACTTGAACCTTTGAGCTCCCCTATGGGGAGCTAGCGCATTACCTGGTAGGCCATCATGTGATGGTTAAGGAATTAGTACAATTGTAGATTGTAAATAAGCGAGTGATTACCAATGCGATAAAAGAATTACTCTTCCTAGTCTATGCCTTTCAACCAAACAACCGTATAAGGAATCATAGCTCTCATTCCCATACCCTTTAATCAAACACCACATTAATATACTCTCCGCATGTTAAGTGGATGCTCGAACATAAGAACACAAACCAAATGTGTTAAACATTTATAAAGGAAAGCTTGCTTATTGCTTGAATTTTTTTTAAATGGTGTGTGAGAATGGTCATGGGTCAAATAAATTATCAGAAAATGTGTGAAAGGACTTTAGTATTGGTGTTACATTTTTATTATAGTTTCAAACTATGTATATGCATGCATATGTCTAGTGTTGAAGAGATATATTTATCTTATTCCCATTATTTAAATTTTCAGGAAGTTGCTGTTAAGAAATTTCTTGACCAAGAAATAACGGTTGAATCCCTTATAGAATTCAAAAGTGAGGTATAATCTGCTCTTGACTCGTAGTCACCCTTAATTAATGACATATTATGTGCATGGTATTATTGTAATTAACTCATTTGTGTTCCTCCTTTTTATTGTTGAACTTGAAGGTGGGTATCATGAGAAGAGTTCGGCATCCAAATGTTGTACTCTTCATGGGGGCTGTAACACGCGCTCCAAATCTTTCAATTGTTACTGAATTTCTGCCTAGGTATGTCACATAAACGTGTAAAATTAAAATATTAAGTACATAAAATATATTCTTCTGTTATCACCCTGCATGGTATTGGTATAGTTATGAAGTTATGTTTTACATTGTTTAAAGTGCAAAAAAGTAGACAAGTTCAATAATCTAATTATCATACTGGAGCTTAGAAAATGGAAGAATTTATATGAAGTAAAGTATATAGCTGGACCAACCTATAATATATTCAATAGGTTGGTTCTAGTACCTTAGAAACTGCTCATATTTTTTTCATAATACTATTAATTTACTGTAAGAACTCTTCTATTTTACAATTGCTTGTGTAATTTTCTTATCTATGGGGATGATTTTCATTTTTCTTAATAAATTATTGTTTACTCCATATTACTTTGTGCAGAGGTAGTTTGTATAGGTTAATCCACCGGCCCAACAATCAACTTGATATTAGACGGCGTTTGAGGATAGCCCTTGATGCTGTATGCTATTTTCTGCAACTTTTTGATTTTGATTTTTGTTACTTAATGTTTATTTTGTAGAAATAATTTGTTTATCTTCAGGCTCGTGGTATGAATTATCTGCACAACTGCACACCAGTTATAGTTCACCGTGATTTGAAGTCCCCAAATCTCCTAGTTGACAAAAACTGGGTTGTGAAGGTAGCAAACCGAACTTGTAAAGCGCAAAATTTTGAATCGAAATGGATATCATATTATAATATGATGTTATTCTGTCATCAGGTTTGTGATTTTGGCATGTCAAGGATGAAGCACAACACATTTCTTTCATCGAGGTCTACGGCAGGGACGGTATGTTCTTGCTAAACGGTACCTCCTTTTTACTATATGAATAAAAAAATGGATAGGGGTTAAACTTTTGGAACGGGTATAAACGGCTGGGTTGTCCCTGAAATGTTTCTTCCCTAAGTTTTGTGATTCTTGTTAAATAGTTAGTGAGTCAAATATGATTTAAAACATTATATTTTAATGTTTAAAGAAAATCAATTGGGAGGTTTTATGCTAAAAAATACACTTTAGACCCGTCTGACCCTTTAACCTATTGCTTTATGAAGAAATCGTGTCAAGAATGAAACCTAAAAAGGTAGAGCAAGGAGATTGGCACATATTGGATTGCGAGGCCTTAGGTGTGATTAGGTTATCGTTGACGAAGAACATTGGGTACAACATCATAGTGTTGAAGTTGTCTGGTATCTATGAGAAGTCACCCGCCTCAGACAAGGTCTTACTTGATTCAATAACTTGTCAATACACAGATGAAGGAAGGCACATTCATAATGAATTACGTAACAACTTTAATTAAGTAGTGTCGAGGTTAGATTTTGTTGACATTGACTCAAAGCTAGTCTAGAATAGTGGCAGCTCAACTGCTAGTGGTTTATCCTGAGGTACTAACCTTGCATTTGAAGAAGGTGTTGAAAGAGAGCAAAGTCCAACTCAGAGTAAGTTGAGACAAGAAGTGTCCATCCAAAGAGTAGAAATGATATTACATGTTGCAATTGCAAACACAGGCAGTACTTTAGAAAGCAGTGGTCATTACCTACAATGGGATAGGAGACATGGTAGAAGGCGTTCCAATGACACTCATTTCCTATCTCTTGATTGAATCCTCGTTTACGGATTTTGGTGCATCGTTCCATGTATCCCCTTGAGAAGAGATAATGTGAAACTTTCCAACACGAAACAACAACGTATGAGTGTACCCCTAGTAGATGGCATCCCTCCTCTGGACTTTGGTAGACACGAGCAGGATATCAGATGATGTGAGGTACATTCTGGCTCAAGAGAATCTTGATCTCAGTTAGGCAATTGGGATTGGACAGGGACATGACATATCCTTCGGAGGTCGCTAGTAGAAAGTAGTTAAGGACGGTGTTGTAGTTCTAAAAGGACAAAGAGGGACCTGTTACATAGTAGAAGTGTCATAGGGGAAGGGGTAAACGCACTAATTGATGTGATGCAGTCATCTATTTTGTAGTTATATACACTTGGCACATGAGCATAAAAGGTATGAAGGTGTAAGCATCACCTGGCAGAATTATGGACGTAAAGAGGGTTGAACTAGACTAGTGAGAGGCTCGTGTCGTTGGAAAGCACAAGATCACCTTTCCAATATTAGGAAAGATTCCAAAGGTAGACAAGTTGTAGTTGGTACATTCAAAAGCCTATGGAGTATGGACTTACACCGATACCATTATTAGGTGGTACATCAATGATTCCACAAGGTAAGGTTTACTTTTTGAAGTACAAGTCCAAAGTACTTACTACTTTCAAGAAGTGTAAGGCAACGGTGGAGACCAAAACATGCTCAAAAATCAAGAGTTTAAAGTCTAATAATGGAATTGAGTATGTAATACAGTCCGACGGATGCCTTACCTAGAACACATGACCAATATTTTAAATGGAAAGGGCTAAGAGTATTAGGCTACATGCAAGACAGCCTAATAAGTTCCTTGTAGACTCTGAACACAACATAGAATTTAATTAACAGGACCTGGGCTTTCGAACTATAAGGAGGTAATAGGTATTGAAAAGTAAGGATGTCAACGACTCAACCCTCATATGTGAAGACTAAGGATGTTGATAGAGACAAGGTATGCAGTTATGCACAAAAGCCAAGAAGTGCATCTTTATTGGCTATAGTTGAAATGACTTAGCATGTCAATTCTAGGATTAGCAAGGTATAAAAGTGATTAGAAGCGGGGACGTGAATGGAAATGTTCTATCAAGAGAGAACTAAGTTTTCAACTTAAAGTCTAGAAAAAACCAATAGAATCCTAGCTTCTAAGGAACAAGTCATGTTTGATAATGCTTCATAGGAAAATCTTAACAAAGCAAGTGGAGGCTACATAAGCGTTAAGAGCGTCATAGCTCCAACAATGATGATGGCAAATTCGAAGAAAGTAGGGGTGTAATGGAGCCTAGTTGAGTTGACACAGTGCCAAGCTCGAGCTTGACTCGAGCCGATCGAGATTTTATTTGCAAGTTAAAGCTTGATAAGCTAATCAATACTATTGAGTTTGGCTCGATTCGACTCGATTGTTAGAATTAGTATATTAAATAATAATATTAATTAGTTTTAGTATGACTCGACTCCATACTTTTGAGCTCTGCATGACTCGACTCGAGTAGAATTTTTGATGATTGTGTAAATAAACATGTAAAGAGGGGGTAAAAATTTTAAATGACACAAACTCGATAAGGCTCGCAAGCTTTACGTCCCCTAGTATTTTATTACTCGAGCTCGACTTGACAACATACTCAAGTAGCACGAGCTCGAGTCGACTTAAACCTAGCCAATTTTGAGTATTTTCCGAGTTGATTTCAAGTAGCTTGCAAGTTGTCTCGACTTGATTACACACCTAAAACTATATAAAAAGATGACAACAATGGGTCAAATTCTATATAAGGTAAACAACATTTATTGACCCAGAACAAGTGTTGAAACTCTCAAATGGTTTGGTTTGTTTACTTTATCATTTGCGCCAATTCAATAATTTGTGACAAAAGTCAACACCTTTTTCTTAAAGTTTTAAAGAGTTTTCAAATTCTCTTTTGGAAGGTTTCAATCGAATTTCTAAATGTTCAAAAGCATTCTATTGGGGCTGTAACCTAGACAAGCTGAACACTATCAAGCTAGAAACTCGACTCAACCTTTAGAACTTGAGCTCGACCAAGCCTCAAATTCGAAGCTCGAGCTTGACATGAATCATTAGTAAATTTCTTTTAAACATCACTAAGTAGTTGTTAATCAAGAAATGATTCTGTAGGTAATGAATGTATTTATAAGAGGTAATGATGTAATTTAGTATAAGCTCGATTAAGCTAGCAAGCTTGACGGGTCTGTAGTTTGGAACTTGAACTCGATTTGGATCCCCACTCAAGTAGCTCGAGCTCTGGTTAACATCGCGTCGATTTTGAATATTTTTCAAGTTGATGTCGAGTAACTTAGGAGTCGTCTCGGCTCGATTACACCCCTAGAACACAGTTTGAGAAACAACAAACCCGATTTAGCTACTCCAACCCTAGAATTGAGAAGAACCATTAGAGTTCTCAAATCTTCGGAGGGATAGCCCTTTCGAAAATTATTATTCCTGACTCAGAATGGTTAACTAGAGAGTTCCTACAAAACCATGGAATCAGTGACGGTGGAAATGTGTTTAACGTAGAAGACTTAGATGTGGTTCTGAACTAAGCAGCCTACAAGAAAGAACACTTTGTAGAACAATTGCAGAACAAGTGGTTGTTCAGTGTCAAGTAGGGGTGAGCATGGTACCGGAACTGGTACCGACCCGTACTGGTACCGATTTTACAGAATACCGAATTTGGTTTAAAGACGGTACCGAATACCGTACCGAGTATTCTTATACAGTACCGGTACCGGTACCTATTTTACCTAGTTTTTTCGGAATTTGTCCCGAATACCAAATCCCAAATACCGATTTAGCAATATTTCAAGTACCGAGTACCAGACCGAAAACTCTAACTCGGTACCGGTACCGGTTCCGGTACGGTTCGGTATTTTTGGTACCCATGCTCACCCCTAGGTTTTGTATATGGTGCAAGTAAGAGGCCTGCTGAAAGCTTATGTAGAATTCAATATCAGCTATGAACAAGAATGGCACAGGTGTAGTATACATTGAAAAGGTCCACAACTAAGCAACTCCACCTAGTTTTTGCTTGCAGCCAAAAAGTTCAGTTAATGATGTCGGCACTGGGCATTGGATGCAAACGCGTGGAACAAACAATGTTGTCAAGTAAAAGGTATATCATTTATGTAGTAAACTTTGGCACATGGATTCAGTGGTATGGTTCACGAGTATTGTAAATATTTCTTCGGTCATATTCTTCATATGACCAACACTTTGGTATGATCCGTCGTACAAGCAAAAGTCACTATTTATATTCTCTAGTTCATGTCAAAATGATGAATTTGTATGAACTACAGTTATAACAAGTAAGAATAGTCAACTGTTATAAGACAATAGAGGCAACATATGAGCATCTATATATGCTTTGAAAAACTATGTTTTTGGAGGATGATCTTTTTATTCCCTCAGTCCAGAACATCTTAAAAGTGTATTTTTTAGTTTTCAAGAGTAGTAAAGATGCATGATCTTATTATTTCCTTTTTATAGCTTTTAGGTATGTGAAGAAAATATTTGACAGTAAATGTGGCAAGTGTAAATATCAAAGTTTAAGGATAATTTGTACTCATTGTTCTTATGTATCTTTATCATGTAAATTTTATTCATCTTCTTGTGGAAGAAATTCTAACTCTCCAGAGTTCAGTATGTATCTACAGTGCTTGGACTGCCTTCTTAAAAGTAATATTTGCTCGATCCTTATTTCATTTCTTATTTTTTTTTAATAACAAAATCACTCGGTAGTACTCATTTGTAATGGAAAAAATATGTATTGCTTAGAATATTTCCTTATATGTAACAACTTAATTATTATGTTAAAATCTGCACCTTGAATCATGAATTTATGTCAACAATCTAGGTGTATGAATTATACAACAATTGGTTGACATGCATGTTGAATGACAACTAATGTTGCTCAAAAATATTTAGACCTTGTTATCAAGTTGATACGACTTTTATATAAGCGTATATGTTTTTATCTTGTAGAGCCTTGCTGCACTCTGCATATCAGCAAGCTATTTAAACTAGGAATGACGATTTTTTAAGGCCCGCGCGGTGTGGCGAGATTTACAAAGAAAAATTTATGAAACAAAATTGATAAAAACAAATTTTAATATTGATTTCTTATGATTAGAACAATTCATATAAATTTATGTCATTCAATTATAGTTAATTAGTTGTAAATATATATATATATGATTGAAAATAACCCAGATACATTACTAATGTTCTATTTATGATTTTTTTTGAGTTACGGTTAAAAGAAACTTTTTTTATTATTTTATTCAAATCATAACTTCAAATGATATACTTAATCACAACAAAAACAAAATGACCTTTAGTCTAATAGTATCAATGTGAATTCAAAGTGTTCCCCTTCCTCTTTGAGGTCAAGAGTAAGTCTCACTATGAACATAGGTGTAAATTAGGATAAGTGTGTATGTTTACCGTTAAAAAAGTTAATTACAACAAAAAAATAAGTTTTATCTAGAAAAAAAGATTATGTATATTGTACAACTACTATAAAATTATCTTTCCAACGAAGATTTAAAACAATTACTTTTCAAAATAAATATATTTTATAAAGTATTCTCTTCATAGAAATAAGCAAAGTTTTTTCTTTAATTTTAGAGCTATTTTACGAACTATTGTAAAATGAAGGGTTAGTTTAAAAGAGTACAAATTTAATTTTCTTTGTGAAAAATTGGGAACAAAAGAAAAGTGAATAAAAAACACGCTTGCATGAGTCGAACCAAGAACCAAGTAAAGCACCACAGCACTAAACACCCCGGCTAGCCATAATAATATGTTAACCATAGATGACAAATTCAAAAACAATTTTGACTTTAGGTCATAACAGGGTTAATAAGTTGCCTGTTTGTAACTGTTGATAAACATTACTGATGCCTTAAACTTTGGCATGAAAAGGACTACAGCCAAAAGAAGGTAGACACTACACGAGGCGGATCTGGCTAGGAGCCAGAGATAACTCGGGCCGCTGTTCAAAATTTTGTACATAGTGCTAATTTTTTTTAGATATCTTATTTTTCTAGACGAATGCCACTAGTCCAGCGTTAAGAAGTTTTAACAAGGCTAGAACGGTTGAAAACTCCCACACATTACGAAGTTGTACCAGGGTCACTAATCACACCCAAGAAATCATCCTTAATGGTACCAATGCAGAACTGCAAAGTAACAGCACGATTAACCGAATCCCATATGCTTATAAACGGATAAACAGATAAATTACTAAAACAAAGAACACAAACAAACTTTTTTTTTTAAACGGGAGAAAGACAGCATGATCTAGAGAGGGCAATTTCAACAAATTTACCGAATGTTTTCAACCATAATATGACTTATTCAAACAAATTACTATCTTGGTCAATAGAGCAGTTTTTGTAATTATATTCAGTACCTTATTTATTTGTAAAATAATAAATATAGACAAAAAGTGTTGGCAGGTCAACCCAGGCTGTTTTGACACGAGTTAAATGATTATATGCATTGACCCAATTCCATTTCGACCCACTACCCCGGTATCCCCCTTTTGCCCACCAGCCCATTTTGCCACCTCTAATATGGAACCCTGCAGATGTGTACAAAATAGATGAAAACATAGGCTTTTATTGGTTCTAAGAAGAATATAGTCTTGCTGTTTTCAAATCCATTTTTGTACGTACCATCGGAGTTCATATCAGGTATGTTTTTCTATTTTCAAATAAACAGAATCTAAACCCAAATCACGTGTTTAAGATATTAGAGTTACTGAACTACACAATACGAATAAAAGAGATAGAAACGATAACGTACAATTTCAGTGGCATCTACTCGAGTCCCGATGATTTTTAACCGAACCTCGCTATCCTTTTGAATCTTCACCTGAAAGGTCCAAAAGGAGGATAATATCAAATATATAGCACCCGATCCAGCAAGTATAAACAGAAAACATAAATAGTAATATTGATTCGTACGGATCCATCGGAAGTAGTGTAATTAGGCATATCTCCTGACTGAAACTCCATATCATCAGGTATCAACTAAAAAGAGAAAAGAAAGATCATAATGTCATCATAAGCCAAATAAGTAGCTTTTCCGCTCACATTAACAAACATGAGTTTTAATTGTGGGATTAACTATTCACAACCACATAATAAGTAGAGATCATTTCACGTAACTGAGAAAAATTAGCTTTATCTTCCTCTATTCCAAATTTGAGGAATTTATTAGAAGGACAGACCAAGGCTTTTATTCAATTGTATCAAGGGTTTTAATGAACCGACAGATATTGAACTTGAAACCCTATTCTAAACATGAATTCAGTTCTGATTTTTGTAATTTTCTTTTCAATAGTAATAATTATTGTATTACAACAAAAGAGACCAAAAATTATCATCTTTCATGTCACAGATCATGTAACTGTACAAAAATATCATCTTTTGTGACAATAATCAACACACCAACAAATAAACCCACCTTTATACGAGTACCAGAAAAACTATAATTATTGGTCATCGCTTGTGAACACTTTGTACAAAGTATAAATTGCAGACAAGAAACAAGATGACATAGCTCCAATAGAGGATCAACTCACATGGTTTGACACAAATATTTGCACAGGCCCAGCTTCAGCAAAGAAACCCATCTGCAAAAGTTGTCAAAAATTATTACTTTAAATAAGCCTAAACTGTGTTTTCATCAAAAACACGATCTGGATCAAGTAAATGACCTTATTAACCATAGTGACCACAGCTTCTAAGATCTCTCCTTTAAAAGGTCGAAAGACGACACACTGATACTTGACCGGAAAAGTAACAAAACCTGTGCCATCTCGAATGAGCCCTTTCCCTACATTCTCTATACCAGTTATGGCTACAACAAAACCATGCCGGCCACTGAAAAAGAAAACGCATGATATTAAACATGATTTTGCTTTAATTTGCCACCAAAACAGTTGCTACAGGATTTAGCAATCAACACCTGCAAGTGCCCTCAACATCTTTCATGAGCTTTGAAACAAGCTTTTCACGAAGGTCGCGACCAAAATGGCGAGGGTGAAGCTGCATGTTTCGCTCCAGAACAATGTGGAAAAACATCTTCCCTAAAACAAAATTTCATTATTAAATGATTTTTACATCAGGGTACACAATTCACATATAATGGGTTTAGACCTATGAATCTAGGGTTCCTAGAATCAACAAATATTCATGTTTCAAACTTGTCAAGTTTAGAGTACTAAAGCACTTGTTTTATGATTTTAAGAGGAACTTGTCAGATGCAGAGTTCACCCAGTAATAGATTCAGGAGGACTTTAATATGTCCCTCTTCTTTATGAACAAATTATGTGTTTTCATTGTTAGAAATATATAAGCTAAGTCATATGATCTAATTATGGTTATGTATAAGTAATAGTGTTTCCATACCATAGGTTTGATAAGTTATTAATTAGTGACAATTATTGGAGGTTATTTCCCAACCATTGTCTTGGTTAGGAAAGTAACTGCTGCCTACCTTTGTATATATATGTGTTTGCTGTAAGTATTATGTGGTTGTTGACTTGTTGGTGTTAAGGGTATTAGTAACCCTCAGTCCCTCACACTCACCACACCGCCACTTCAGTTTTTTTCTCCCACCACTCAATCCCGTAGTGATTACTCTTCAGCACATTAAATTATGGGACCCGCTTAAAATACCCATTAACCAATCAAAAATCAATTAAATAAAAACAAAAAAATAAGAGATAAATTAAGTGTGGGCCCATTTGAACCTCCAATACCCACACCACCTAGTGTGGTATGCACCCCCTAAACACATTGACCACTTGGTCATGGTACGGAAAACATCCCACCCCCTTCCCGCCCCATACCTCATCCCCTTCCCACTCCACTTACTCTTATAAAAAAGTATTCGTACTTATGGTGCATAAATCCTCTTGTTATAGACGTCCTTCTACTATATGCGCAGAAACTATTTTATAATTAGGTTCATTACTGTTTTTTCACTAATTCTGCAATCGTGTGTTTATTCTTCACATTTGTTTCCAACATAGTGGATAGTGGTATCAGAGCGAATTCAAGACCACACAAAACGAGGAGAAAAATGCAAAAGAAGATGCGATCAAACAAGAACAATTTCCATGCTTTGCTTCCGAAATTAAATGGAAACAAGTCAAACAACTATCACCATTGGAGCGTTCTATTGAAGGTGTTGTTTGAAATAAAATTTAGAGGTGGCAATCGTGTTTGTGTTCAAGTTCGCATGTCACGTGTTGACGGGTAAGTAACACCTGAACCGAACAGGACCCTTTACTTATTAGTGTCAAGGTACGCAACACAAACCCATATAAGTGAAAACACAACACAAACCCATATAAATGAAGACACGACCCACCTAACCCGTAAATATACTTGTTCACAGGTCATTCGCTTGTTATCGGGTCATGAACGGGTTCACAGGTCAAAAACGGTTTGACAACACATTAAGCAACAGACTTTAATTCTTTGAATTACACTTTAATTACTCACAGAAAAATGTAATCGAAACAGATGCAAACGCATTACATTTCTAAGTTCTAATTTATGATGCACACACAAATTTCACATGAGACTTCTAAGTTCTAATCAAACGTTGAAATCGAATATTAAACAGACGCTTCTTTCTTTTAGTCAATTTTCGAACTTGAATTTAAAATTAAACAAATGTAACAAATGGGAGTTTGTGACACCTACCTTCTGTAAGTGTTGATGCCCTAACTCGATGTCGATGGTAACAGATACAAGCACTTTAGTTGAAAGTCGAAACAGATGGCGTCGCTTAAAACTCAAATCGAAATAGATGGGTTAGCAACGCAAACTCCAATGGAACATTAGTACGTATGAAATGTCCTACTTGAAGTGTTGATGCCCTAACTCCAATCGAAAAAAATGCTGATGGTGTCGCTCAAAACTCTCGAAGATGTGATTAGGGTTAGCAATTTGCAATTTTGGTCTTTGGGAGAAGGGAGCGTATTGTAAGGGGAACGGGAAATGGCCAAATGGGGAACGAGCAGCTTAACTAGAAGCCAAAAAGCCATACAGGGAACAAAAGAGAAAATAGAAAATAATATTTGAAAATTTATATGGGCCGAGTCGACCCACGAAACTGCTACCGAACCCGAGCACAGGCTGTTTAATATACGGGTTCGCAAGTCAACCTAAAAACGACATGAATACGTTTATGGTTAACCCAACCCGTTCCGTTTACTTTCATGCCGTGCTTCGTCGTGTCGATAATTGTCACCCCTGATTTGAATCATAGGATTTATGGAGAATAGTTGAAAACGGTATCAACAATGTGTAGACCAAGAGTCCAAGAAAAAAGGATCGAAAAGCGTTTGTCGTCTATCAATATCCACGTGAATAACTCATCCTGAATCGGTACCGGTTATAGGTTTTCGGTTCAGTATTCAGTTCCAAGAAAAAAATAAGTTTAGGTTTCTGTACTTTCGAATTCGGTCCGGTTTTGCTAGAGGCGAGTGTATTGACTTGGAATTTCTCAAACTGAATTAGTACCAGCTATAAGTTTTCGGTATTCTGTTTCAAGAAATCATCAATTTCAGTTTCGATACTTTCGGGTTCGCCACTGGCTCGGTTCGTTTCTGGTACTAAGCTCACCGCTACGTCAAATTGACCACCAATGTTTCAAGGAAAGTTCCACCACTATGCATTACATGAACACCAAATCATGGGCTTCTACGCCCTCAAAACATGACAAGAAAACAAAGTGTTCTTAAATTTTAAAAGGGAGAAAGAGAGGATGATAGAGAAAAGTAATTTACCAATAACACAAAATGTCTCATACTCTCTTAAATAGGCCTAAACAATTGTCGGAGTGGTCATCCTGCATGCATATGTGGCAATCGGGATCAAGAGGGAATACCACTCCGCATTATTCCGGAGTTATGCGGGAGGTGGGAGTACGTTGTAATGCGGGAAGGGAGTAGAGAAGAAGAAGGCTACACTAGTGAGAGAGGAAAAGGTTATATATATTTTTAATTAGAAAAATGTGGGAGATAGAGCGAAGGAAAGAAAGGTGATCATTGTCGGGATTTTAGACATAAGAGAAGGAAAGTGATGTGACACTAATATGACAGAAAGATAAAAGAGAAATGAAAGATGACTAAAGACTTGCAAAATGAAAAGTTAAAGTTCACATTAAATTCTACATTTAGATTGGAAAAACCAGGAGTCAAATAAATATTAGACTTAAAATAAGAAATAGTCATAGGTGAAATAAGTAAATCTTCTAGATTCCTGATCAATGTGGTCAAAGTCGAATATCAAGTTAGCAAATTGGTTATAAACGAACCGAATGTTTATGAACCGAAGTTCGTTTGTTTAATAAATGAACGAACACAAACAAGATTTTCCATTCGTTTAGTTAAACAAACGAACACGAACGGAACTCTAGTTCGTGCATTTATATTCGTGAACATTCGGTTATCCATTCGTTTATGTTCGATTATATATATATATATATGTGTGTGTGTGTGTGTGTGTTTATATATAGAGAGTTTATTTGTATTTAGTAATGTTGGATTTATATTATAGTGTGTGTTCCTTCATTTAGGTTCATTTATCAATTAAACGAACGAACAAAAATGTATATGAACTAACCGATTTTTTAAATAGTCAAACACAAAAGCTCGTTCGTTTACCGTTCGTGTTCGTTTATTTATTTGGCTAAAGTTCAACGAACGAACATGAACACAAAAATCTGTTCGTTTATCCGTTCGTGTTTGTTTATTTGTCCGGCTAAATTAAACGAACGAACACGAACAAGCCACGTTCATGTTCATTCGGTTCATTTACAGCACTACTCGTTTCTGATAATTTGTTGAATACATATATCCGGATGTCTGGAGCAAAAAAAGAAATTGCATATACTTGGTTCCTTGGTGGATTTTTTGACTTGTTTACTAGCTAAACTTGATGCTATCTTTGTTTAGCTGGGCTACAGCAGCTTGATATATGTAATTATGTAAACAAACCACAAATCAACATATTATGCATCAAACAAAGGTTTAGCAACTTATATTTTGTTCTTGGGTAGCACAATAACGCATTGGAATCGTGGATATAACAAACGTTCAAGAAACTGGCATATATGCACTCAACAGTTGTATATAATATAAGCAGAAAACATAAATTATTACACAAGCCAAGCACTCGAATCACCGGTGTAAGAACCCAGTCTTCACACGAAATAGAGTTAGATACACTTTGCATCATAAGTATTTAATGATCAACCAAAGAGCCACAACTAGCACCACGATTCCAATCACCGACAATAGTAGGCAAAAGCAGGAGCAACCACCCTTGGTGCGTTTGTTCAGAATCGCCAGGTTCTTCTGCACTCTCTGTTTTCCCAAAATAAAACGAAATACAATTTGTCAAACACCAACAAGAATTAACCAATAGCACAACTCATAAATAATGATATTATTAACTATAATAATAACAACAATAATAATAACAGAAAATTAGGGGTAGCTGGACAGTTAGGCGCTTGGGATGCTTCAGTCTTCAAAGGAGTTCATATTAGAATCCACTACAGTCCATATCCAGAATCATGGAGGGCTGTGTTCTACCATATTCACAGGTCTCCCTCCTCCCCGGGGGGGTGGGGTGGGGGGTTGTGAGTCTGTGTTTTACCCGTCACTATGTGTCTCGAGTGGGGTTTCCCTCGTTACCCAAAAGAAAATAGGCATTTTACACAATAATTGTTTACGATGAGTCCTTTGGGGGCTGGGGCTGGGGCGGGGGGGTGGGGGGGGGTGGTGTTTGTGAGTCTGTGTTTTACCCGCCAAGTCACTGATGTGGAACAAGTGCGGTTTCCCTCATTTACCCAAAAGAAAGTAGGCATTTTACACAATAAGTAATTGCATGGTATAGCAACCAAGTATCACTGCATATTCAGGTAACAAATTTTTTTTTTTCACTTTTTTTGCTATTTTGGTTACTGAACTATCATTTTGTTGTCATTTGTGTCGCCATGTCAACCACTGACATGGAACTTGATCACAATATGATAGTTAAATGACCTACATAGGAAAATTATGATAGCTATTGATCTATATCGCAAAAAAACATAGTCCAGTTACCTACATAGCTAAACAAAGCTTTTGTAATTAGCAACAAAATGATGGTTGCAATACCATACAATTAACCATTTACATAAACATAGCAACTAACCCAATATATTTAAAGCAATTCTCAACAAACAAGCAAGAGACTGAGTTTCTTATATATGAAAGTAACATGAATAGCTCAAATGAGTAGCAGGAACTTAAATTAGGGAAAAAGAATGCTTGGAATGATAAAATTTTGTGCTTTTACTATGTAAGCATATTAGTAAGATTGTAACCTTAAGTCGGGAATCTGTAACTTCTACATGTTCATCCAAGTCATCCTGCATATCAGAAAAAAAGCACAGCCTTCGGTTTACTTTATCCAGACATAGATTATATTAATTTAGGACGTTTAATAAATGGAAACACATTGGAAATAAGTGAGAGCAAGAGAACGGCATGCATACAATAAGTCTAGTGTGCAGGTCAAGTTCCTCATTGACTGCCAAAGCAATATGTTTGGTACTTATCACTGTTTCCTCCAGTTTCTCTAGGCCTTCATCTTGTTCTGTATTAGAAAATATCAAAAATAACATGATTGATTACCATAAAAACTCGTACAGAACTCAATATAACAATAAACCCAACCTGAATGTCAGAATGTCAAAACGAATAACGTTATTTCAAGCGCAATGAATTATTTTATTTAGAAAGAGTTGTGATAATAGTAATAAGATAAAATATTAGCTTGCCTCTCATAATTTGTCTCTGAAGCCCAACAATACCAGTGTTGTCTAAACCAGATACTCTGCTCATGGCATCAGCTGGCTTAATATCAGGCCCAAGCAAGCTGTCCCTATTAGCAAAGTTTGACATGTTCAATGTGGAGGCCATCTGTGTTACCTTTGTTCTCAAATTTGCAAGCATATCTCTTCGCCGGTTCATTTCTTTCTCTGTTCTGCATATATGGAACCGCATATTCATTGATATTTAGATCACTATGGTACTACTTCAAGGGAGTTTAAAAGACAAAAGCAACAATGATTGGTAGAACTTAGAAGTTACTAAGAAACAAAACTTCATTTGTAGCCAAATAAGTTGAACTTCACATTATGGTATTTGGCATGGATTAGAAACTGAAAGTTGAAACATGTTACTTAAAATAAATCATTGGACTATTTTGATATAGTATGCACACAGCACATGTATCTCATAAGTCATAATGCCACTGAATGCCTGAAGGGTTACTTACAATAATTGTCATTGATTAAAGCCACCAACAAAGAACTTAAAGAGAAGTTTTCTACTTGAGTACTTGACAGTCTTGACCTATAAACATACTTCACACAAAAGGTAGTTTACAAAATAATTTCTATATTCAAGCTCTTTTTATAAATAAAGCAATAGCCAATTCTTCTGAATAGCCAATAGATTCTTGCCAATGTTGAAGTTTAAAACTAATCAGATAAAGTCTTAACAATCGTAAGTGGACTCTAGGTTGTGATGGAAGTATCAAGTTTCCGTACGACAAAGTCATACTATCATAAACACATATGGCCTAAGCATGGAGATTCTCTCCAAGTCTCAACTTGTGTAGAGGAAGCAGATCAAGAACAAATCCATACAAGCGAAACGTATCCTCTACCTTTTTGCCCAAAGGTGAACAGGTCATGTACTACTTAGAACCTTTGTAGGTTTGAGACAAACAGTGGTTTAGCAGTGTTCTACATGCTCTACACTTTAGTCGAAAAATGTATAGCAGAACACGAATTATTCTGATTAATAAACTACAGCCTTTATAGGGTATAAGAGCAAATTCACAAAGAAGAACATAATGGGGACAGATCAGTGTGATGATATCAAGTAATGTGAAGATGTTTGGCTGCTAGTAGACATCATTCTGCAGAACTGGAGTTGACGTTATCTTAATTCCAAACAACCAACATAACAGCATACTCACAAGGGTTGTTTAGCAGGAAGCTTTGTCAGAAGAGACTGTAAGCTATCAAGTCTGGTTCCTAATATCGTAATTTTTCTGCGAATAGCAGATGAATGTCGCTGTGCTTCTGGCCCTGACCCAAAGGAACTCCTCTCAGATATCATGCTGGTGATGTCATCAGCAAGTTTAGAGGCTTCATTGTACTCCCTGGTCCATGGATCAACAGAAGAAGCCATTTATCTGAAAGACAAGCAACAACAACCCTAACACAATCAATAACCAGCAACCATTATACAATCAACTCTGTAAGTACTTTCTAGCAGGTACAGAAAGTAGAGATCTTGCTATAATCGCTTTATACACACAAGCTATGCGAATTTAGAGCATCCCTAATTAGAACTGCAGAAATCCCAACATGATTAACAGTAGCAACAAAAACATCAGTCTCTGTGAAATCAAGCCATCTATATCATTCTTACGGAACATAACAATGTAGATTTGACGATCGCAGTAAAATTACCAAATTCTCGGAAATTAGGGCATCGGTTATAAATAACCGGTTTCTGAATATAACGTATATCTATTTCTGTGACAGAACGATGAGCAAGGTGGAAAAATCTTTCCAGGCCGAATTTTGATCAATTGATGCAAAATCAATAAAACTGAAAACCAAGGGCGAAAACCGAAATTTATTACCTCAACAGATCAATAATACGGACTGTGAGATTGAAATTGGAGCTTTCGATCGAACGAACTGGTTGAGAGAAGGATTTAGAGATGATAATGATGAAGATTGAATGAGACACACGGCGCCACCGTTCACCGGCGAGCTAGTCTTTGGCCTTCTTGTCGTCGACTCGTCGTTGTCGCCGTCTACGTCTACATTCACTTTTAAATAATTTAATAATTTGACGAGATATACAAGTTAGTATATAAAGCTTATGCCCTGGAACGCTGTCGTTTCTATCTGGTTTGGACGGGCGGGCCGTTCACGTTGTCAACCACTTGGTTCTTTTAAAATTTTCATATGTGAACAATTATCGACATGTATCATGTATGTATATCTTAAGAATATTCGCCATAATAACGTGTTTTAGTTAATTAACTTTGGCTAATGTTAATTTTCTTTTATATTTCATGATAGATATGGTTAACATATTTTCCCGATTTAAACTAATGTGTTTTTATCATCTTCTCTTCTAATCTAAATTTTTTTAACATCTCTCTTCTATCTAATCTAAATAAAAGACTAACATGTATCAAATTTATTGTACGATCTTGATTAATCTTGTATCACGTTTGTATCATCACGTCTGCCTTCGACCTCGCGTCAACACTTCCACCTTTGGTTTGAGTGTTTGACGCTATATGTCACCATTTTTAAACTATCTTTTTTTCGTGTTTTCTAATTAATAAATATCTTTTTATTAATATTTAATATTTATCGCTTTTTAAAATTATGTAATGCCCCAATTTATAAAACAACTATTTATATATAAAATACTCTTTTTATAATATTCACAAGTGTATTTTCATCAGAAAAGCGGAAGCATACAAGGTTAAAACTGTGTTTGTTCAAAAGATAACAAAATATGTACAACCGAATCTACTACAAGAGCTTGACATATTACACAACGAGGCATTAATTGTTTCAAAAGATTTATATAAAAACAGTGGTCAAACAGGAGCTTTGCTCGTGTCCTTACTGCGCCCTGCAAAACATTTTAAAATAGTATCTGATAAGCTACAAGAGCTTAGTAAGTAAACCAAACTGCAAATCATATAAACACATGCATAAGATCACTTAGAGACATCACACGTATAACAGGTAATTGATGTGTGAATTTCGTACTAGTTTTAAATTTTTAAAAACCGTATATATTTTAAGTACGACACAATAGGCAAGTGTACCCAATCGTGTAGCAGTATAGAAAATAAGTACGGGTGTCGAACTCACGGGGAACGAGTA
>JAUEJL010072601.1:0-39434 GCA_032274825.1 Drosophyllum lusitanicum | reverse complement strand
TTTCGTCTAACGATTAACGGTTTGTGAGATAATTAATTTTAAATAAATTAGAGGAGAGAGAAAGTGGGGACCAATAGTCAAAAAGTCAGAAATGCCCTCCTTCATACAAATATATCAATTTTGATTATTATCTAAGATTGAATCTGGACCATTGAATCTTAAAATCTAATTGCTATAAATTATCCCTCAAAACTATAAATTAAATTATGACTGTATTGAACATTTCTCTTAATTTAGTATTATAACTTTTGTTTAAATTTTTTTACTAAGATTTATATTATGAACTATGTATTAATGTTTTAAATGCTTTTCAGTTGTGTTCTGAAGTTCCTATGGTTTCTATGATGTTCTTTATATGAATATGAACTTCATATGAATTTTCAATCTTTAAACAAAACCACCATGTAACATCATTGACCTCCATATACATGACAAGGATCGGTAAAATGAAACAACAAATTCAAACCTAAACTAACAAACATAATCCAAACCGACTTTGGCAACTTTCAGCACCAAGAACACAAACAAATTAATCATCTATTAAACACAAAAACCAATATCAAGGTTAGGGTTTAATACAGAATGGTTCAGTTTAATTATAAATTATATACATAGGTTACGGCTCATTAGAGTTTCATATTACGGTATTATTTGTACCATTTTTACTCTATAAATAGTTATCGATGTAATACAAAATATCTACGGGTTTTCGGTCACTATTCTACATGGTAAGAGCCTTTAAGTTTTAGTCATATATTCTCTCTCCCATTAGCGGCCTCTATCCAGTCGCCGTTGTCAAACTACGGTTGGCCTCCGACACCTTCCTTCTCCCCATCGTCCCCTTTGAGTGACTACTTTCTTTCTTTTCTTACCCTCTTACTTTGCCCCGAGGAAGTATTGTAAATAAAAATGTATTAGTTTTTTCTCCTTTGCCACCGTAGCACCTCTTGTCGCAGCACTTCTTGCCGTCATAACTCTTGCCGTTGCATTTGTAGCTCCTACCGCCACCGCCACTGATATTGTATCTTTTGTCACTACAGTCGTAGCTCCCATTGCTGCCACTTTTCTTGCCGGACCCTTTGGCCGCCTTGCTGCCACGGAGCTCTCTTTTTTATATATCTACGCTCTTTTCTGTTTTCTTCATATTTTTATCTTTGGTTATATTTTTTGCTCCAATGTGAGCGTCTGATGTAATATCGCTCTCACTGCGGGAAAGCATTAGAGATATGTAGATTAGAGTTTAGTGTATAATGAATCAACATAATTGTAAACATAGGCTAGAGCCTATTAGGGTTTCTCTTGTACTCAATAAATAGTTATCAATGTTGTTCAAAATACCTAAAGGGGTTTCGATCAATATTCTACACTAGGCACAGACGATTATGATAGTGAGGGGGGAAGAGAGAATGGATTGTGGATGATCCGGTGGGCTATATCTGACGATCATTTGTGTCTGTGTGCAAAGGGCAAACCTACCCTTTTGTCCAACGGTGACACGGGTTACCAGTCAATTTTGTAGGTGTAGATGTTCTATTTCAACGTTTCAATTTGTAACATTTGGTGTTTTTACGGCAAGGCGCAATAAGTCCTACTAGTTATCATCAATATTCATGGTGTTGTTTTTGTGCAAGTGACAAGAGGTGTTTGAACTTGATGAGAGAGAGCAGTTTTGCCAAAAGCGAAAAGCACACCGAAGCGTGATGGGTCTCGGAGCTTAAAGCGTGAAGCATTAGGCGCGGTGCGGGCTTTATGAGGGCGAAGCGCACAATATTAAAAAAACTAAAAAAAATATATGTAGTGATATAGTATAAATAAATTAGCATCTAAATATCAAAATGATTATAAAATTTATAGCATAAACATCAAACATAATTTTAAACTTCATAGGTAAACCATCCAACATAGTTAAACACTCGATTAACATGAAGTCATGAACATAAAGTCAGAAATTAACATCTGTTTAAAAAACAGAGTACCGATTCAATGTACGTATACGTACGGTTGGACAAACTTCAAAGACTAGCAAGTAGCCATTATAATTAAAAGGTTTTTAAACAATTTAAGTAAATTCTCGATCAATATATGTAATACCTGTTTCCTTTTACATAAATTAAGTTATTTAAATAAGTGAGATGGTACACGGGTATTTTAAATTAGTGAATTTCTTGTAATTTTGGATCATTAGAGATTTAATGGGATTTGAGAATACATTAAAAAGATAGTTATTGGACTTTTTGTAAGGTTGGACCATAAAGATTTAATGGGCTAAAATAAATAGAATAGTAATCCTTTGATTCAAATTTTAATGGGCTTGACAGAATTAAATGGAACATGGGCTTAATTAAATAAAGAAGGTATAAATACCTACAATTAGGGCACAATCCCCTGTGAGAAGGTACTGTAGCCGACACCTTTCAATTGAGAACTCTGTGTGTATATTCAAGCACTGCCGAAGAGGAACAAGATCGGGACCCCGCAGTTTTGCTTCAATTGACAAAAAAAAAAAAAAAAAAAAATCACCAATGTAAGCTTTAATAGCCTCTAGCGATTGATTATATGAAGTTCTTGAACTTTAGAACCAAATTGTTCGATTAATTGTGGGTTTGGGGAAACTCGAAGGCTGTATTCCAGCCGAGAATGGAGAAGGGGTTTAGAACACTTGCAATCGATTTATTATGAAATTAATTTGTAGGAAAGGGGTTAAATTCATACTAGGAATCTTTAAGAACAAGAACCAATTCAAATGGCTGCATATTGAATGTATTCAGGAAAAAAATTTAAGTGTCGACTGTGTGTGGTGTTTACCACTTTTCTGGGGTTGTTAAGATCGCAAATTCGGAAGTCCATAGGATCGCAAATTCATTTGATGAACACACAACTGTAATCACAAATCACAATGGAGGAGTGGAGGGTTGTTGATGACACTGAGCATCGCAAATTACATCCCCCGTGAATCAGAGTCTGATTCGCTAATTGTGAGCGATGAAGTGCAGATCGCAAATTCATGATAAACTGAAAATCCAAGGTCATGCGCAGGTCTGCTAATTGAAGGGAAGCAATCAGATGAAGATATGGGAAACGGGCCTACCATGAACCCAAAATTGGGCTTTAAATTAGACTTGGCAGTGGGCCTTTATATGGGAACATAAATCAATGAAATACAACTTTTAATTGTAAATGTGATGTGGTTAATAGGCATCGTAAACAGGGAGTCTTGGGGAAATATGTATGTAATCGCAAATTATACCTTGGTATAATCACAAATTGGACATCGAAACATGGTCGCAACTCGCAAATAGAGGGTTGGCCTTTCAAATGGAATTGCAAATTAGTATTGGGCCGAGATTCTTTTTGTGGGCTCCAATCGTAAGTATAATTTTAAAATCACGAATTAGTTGGCTGCAACTTTATAAGTGGAGAGCGTTCTTTTAAAGTCACGGATTAGTTTTATAATTTGAATCACGCTCAATGAGATGCGCCAACCTCGGGATGCTTTACTCCTAACACCAAATCACTATAACACTAAAATCACAAATTAGTAATTCTGGAGGAATCGCAAATTGAATATTATATGCGAATTGTAAATTAGTTGATGAGTTCAAACTCAATCGCAAACTACCTATGGTGAGTTCAATCGCAAATTAATAGTATGTGCCTAGAGTCGCAAATTATGTTGTGAGTGTAAACCACTAACTAGTTGGATCATGAGAATTGCACATTGGGCCTAAAGCCCCAATCGCAAATTAAGGATCTTAAGGGATAGCGAATTAGTTAATATCTACAAATCATAAATTGGGATTTGGCCTCGATTGCAAACCTGAAGTATTGACAACTGATAAGTTAGGAATCGAGTGTTGACTTGTTAGAACTATATTGTAAGTCCCCGCTAATTTTCTTAACGGTTGCTGAAGTACTGCTGTACTTTAATCATTTGTGTTGTTGATCATTTGTGTTATTGATCAGGTGAGTTATCATTAATTTATTCTTTATACTGAGATGATTGTTTATGTGTGATGATGTATTAGGATATGTGTGGTGTTATTTATGCGCAGTTGGGCACTAGTTATTTATGTGCAGATGGGCGCAAGTTATTTATGTGTAGCTGAGCACTTACCCGCCTGTGTGGCGATAATTGATGTTAATGTGATGTACTTGTTACTTGAATACGTGCTACCTAGTATAACGTGCAAGTACTGTGTTAGCTCACTAAGCCTTATGCTTACCCGTGTGTATTTAATATTTTCAGGACCATCTCGAGCAGACAAGGACAAGACACTGGCGTGACATCAGATTTTTCGCGATTAAACTACTCTTATATTTTATTTTAAAAACAATGAATTATTAACTGACTGTAAGTCCCATGTGTTGGGCAAGTGACGGTTGAGATACAATTTTGAATATCTACTGACTTTAAGTTTTAATAAATTAATGGGGTTATTATTATTATGAAAAAAAGGGGCGTTACGATATATATAGTATTATTTAGATAAAAACAAAATGAGACTTTTCTAATTACCTGGTGAGTGAAGAAATAACAATCAAAAATTCGGAATCGATGATAATCAGAAGAACTGAAGAAGAACAAAAATCGGGAAAAAAATCAAAATTGAATCAATGAATTTGATGAACTTAAGTTGAAGAATCAGAAGAAGATT
The DNA here is from genome assembly GCA_032274825.1 of Drosophyllum lusitanicum. Lineage (NCBI taxonomy): Eukaryota > Viridiplantae > Streptophyta > Magnoliopsida > Caryophyllales > Drosophyllaceae > Drosophyllum > Drosophyllum lusitanicum. The sequence continues at coordinate 34,779 of JAUEJL010072601.1, read as the reverse complement.
TACCTTGGGAGTGAAATAATAGAAGAAATCTAGTTCTAACTTGAACAAAAATCGAATCGATGAATTTGTTACTGTCAATCGGTCTAGATGAAAAGCCCCTATGATTGTGCTTTAAGCACAGATGAAGTGCGCTTTTAACATTGAGAGAGAGCATGTGCGTGCACACGCGCATGTAAAAGAGATTATCAATTAGGGTTTTTGGTTTTAAGTACGACTAGAAGCATTTGATGAACTTGATGTGTTTGGTTCGTTCATACGGGCTGACCTAAGAGTGTGTGGTTTAGTGTTTGCAAGTTGGAAAGCATTATAGTCAACAGCGATGGCTGGTGGAGATGATGTGCTCAACTGGTGGGTGCCGATGGAGACAGTGTTTGGTTATTGTGCTTGGTGGCGGGTAACATTTTTTCACCATATTTACCAAAATCAGCCTGTTCCAACGACTTTAATTGTCTACATAGGACATGAAAACGTATAGTTATTAAATTAAGATAATTATATCTTTCTAAAGAGCAAAACCATTTTCCTTGATCATTCGACATTCGTCAATAAGAGAGTATGCTACTCATTTTGTATGGGCCTTTGTTTGTCTGGTATTATAAGCCCGGTACATGCTATTTTGCATAAGACAGAGCCCACCTTGGTCAATTAATAATCATCGTAATAAAAAGAGTTTTTACATCACAAGAAGAATGTTTAATATAGTCCATAATTAATTCATAGTCCTAAGGGACTAATTTTAGTATTTGGATCAATGACATCAATGGTCCAGATTAAATTTTAAAAATTTGGGCAAAGTAACATTTTTGTAATTTTTCGTAATTCACATGTGATGCTTTTACAAATCACATGTGATTGTATACTGAATCACATGTGATTGAATATTAAAATTTTAGGACTATGTTTTGTAAGTGGACTTTATTGAACACAACTTTATACTATAAAACTAAATAATGTTTAAATGATTATTACATCCACTCAATATAGAGATAATCATACTTTTTATCTCCAGGAGTTCAAGTTATTTGCATAATTTTTACTTTTCTTTGTCGGGAAATGACATCTATGTTATATTACCGCACTTACAAACCACTTAAATCACCAAACTACTAAATGACATAAATACCCTTTATTAAGTGGTTTGTGAGTGTGCCTAGTTTCTACTTATTACACAATTTACAAGGATTAACAACACCTACATAGAATCAAACCCAAGAATGGAATGATATGCTACCAAATGGTAGAATGAAATGTCTTCTGGCTTGTACAATCACATGTCAGTTCAGGCATTCAAAGATCAATGTTATTTGAATTGCTTGTGAAACTGTTTATCTGCTTATCTATTTTTTTACTCGAGAAAAAGTCGAAGTAAGCAAGTTCAATCTGTTAATTGAAAAAAACTTATTTCAATCACGATTAATCAGATAATCAGTTTGAAAAGCAATTTCAAATACCCTCATACCAGCTTCCAGTTGTTTCAAAACATAATAAGCCGATAAATGGCTTTAACAAGCAATCCCAATTCCTAAAAACCCCTTAAAAGTGAGTGAGTTGCTAGTTTGCAAACATAGTACGTTTGGCTACTTTTTAACTCCAAAGAAAAGCGGGAACAAATAAAAAATAAGGAATTTTAATATTTCCGATGTCTAAAGTCTAAAGTACTTTACAAACACAAGGTTATAGCAATCACACCTGTCCCAAACAACCATCCAAGTCGACCCGGTTGACTACCCGTGTTCTCAGAGCTTGTTATTGCAGAAGTTGGTGTTCGAGCAGCCTCGGCTTCAGGGAGGTTGCAGGCTCCAAAGGTCATATTTGGCTGCACAATAAAATTGTTGAATTTATGTATATATTTATTTTTTTGGGGGAGGGGGGAGGGTTAATTTTGCTAAAAAAAACATATTTATAATGCTTATTATTATAATATAAATAAAAATTTTAAATTAGTAGATCGAATAAAAAGTATAACTGCCAAAACAGACCGGTGAGCAAAATAAACAGCTATTTAGAGACATCAAGGTACAATTTAACTGGTTCAACCGGTTGTAATCACCAAAACAGCATATTAAACAAAAGTTCAATAACCACAACAGGACAAAAGAAGTATAACTACGTAAACCGATCATAGGCTGTTATTATTTTGACATTAGGCTTAATTATGATTTGAAGCATGTTGTGAAAGACACACAAGTAGTAGTGACTTAATGTTGCATACCTTGCATAGTGAAATAGTGTTACAACCACAAACAAGCTGCCCGTTAGCCATATCTACGGCAGCAGGTGCACCGCCACCATTGCTCCTCTGCAAATAAGTTCAATTTCTTTTGTTTTCAAATACAAGGACTCCAAATATATCTTGTGTAAGGCGTGATTGAGTAACAGGTGTTGAAACGAGTTTTGGGTTGAAACATAACGTTTTAGTACCAACTAAATTGGACGGGTAGGGTTAACCAGCAAACACTTTTTTGTACATTTTCCATATTAGTTAGTACATCAATTAAGATTACTAGAAGACCTGAGGTCGTACACTTTCAAAAAATGGCTTTAGATGACTTTTGACTTGTTCACCATGGTTCCATTTGAGATATAACACACAACCAGTGTTTTAAAACTCGGGTTGACCAGGTCAGTAGAATTGTTTGCTGTTCTAAAGAACGGTTCAACAATGACATTTTTTTACCCACTTTGAACCGACTGGGTTTACGGTTGAACCATGACCCAGTTCCGGTTTGTTTTTTATTATTTTTTCAATAAATGCATACTCGTGACATGCTATTGACCTGATCGTTTTTTATCTGTTGTCGAGTATCAGTATCGAGTCTTATGGAAAATTGTTAGATTCTTTTTTGATGTGTTTAGATTGATTTCAAACTTGTGGATATCAATATGACAATAGTCGTGATGTGGTTATGCTTTTTCTTATATTTAAACTATAAATTTCCAAGATGTGTTGATGTATTTTTTTTACGTTTAAACTATAAATTTTCTAGATTTAATATATGTATTTTCACCCTCATTAATGCTCATTAATAGGGGTATTTTGGTTATTTATATATTTAACCAACCGTGAATTGCATCCGGGTAGATGAGTCATTATTTTGAAAGGCTTGATTTTCCCAAAATACCCCTATTAATGAGTCATTAATGAGCCATTAATGAGGGCACATTAATGAGCCATTAGTATTATTAGTCATTGATTTAATTTAATCATGGGTCAAGGTTGGTCCTCGCAATAAGAACGGTTCTCACATGAACCGTCCTCTATACACACACACTCAACTAGTTGACAATTTCTGAAAACCGGGTTGACCCGGCAGTTGAATCGTGACCCGCTCACCACACCAGGTCAACTAAAAAACCCGGTTCTAAAACATTGCGCACAACCCAAATTGGCTCATTAAAAAGTATGTGTATTAGATTACTAATATGTAAAATTGTAAATAAATAAAATAACATATGGTGAATACCTTGTAAAAGTCAACAGCAATGAAATTAGGCCAACGTTTACCGGCTAGATCATGGCATGTATTCATCATGCTTATTAACGGGTCAGAGTTGTGCTTGCAAGCTTGGGTGATATCAGGGGTATCCGGAAAGTAGTTCATTAAAACCAGTGACCTTGATGTAGTGTTCATAGCAGCAGACTCTGCACGGTTACGGCATATCCCATTTTTCATCCCTTCTGTTCCATCTGCAATATCCGATTAGTGTTACACTTACAAGATATTATAAAGGGCAAATTGTATAAACATGTAACTAACTTCTTTTATCCCACAAACTTTTTAGGATAATGTCCACTACTCCACTCAACTATTCAGTTTTTTCCTCTAAGACCACAGAAGTAATGAAAATACTTTATAGACCCGCCTACGTTTATACATCAAATCCAGTTACGTTTATACATCAAATCCGTCCATAACCATGTCAATGTTCGCGTTTTGAAATTTTAAAAAGCATATTTAGTTACTTTTTCTATTTTGTAAAGTTATTGAATGATAAAAAAATTGGACATTCTCGCTGTTTTGCATGTTTTTAACCAGGTCTGGTATAAAAACAAAACTTAATAAATACTTGGGTAGCCTATAAAGTAGCTTTTACCAGTTAGGTGGCTAATACACTATCCCAAAATTATTATTGAAGGTTGTCTTCAAACTTGACAATAAGTAACCAATATATCCACCCCATCAGTGCCACATAAAAAAGTAAGTCTAACCATTTCCAGAGCTTTATTGAAGATTTAAAGGATTTTTATTGGAAAATTTAAAAGTTCAAGAGTTTCTATCAAAAAAATTAAATTTGACCATTTTTCAGCGAGTAAAATTAGTCACTCGAGTAAAATGAGCAAGAATTTCTGGTTTTCCAATTGGAGCACAAAAATCGCCAATTTTAACCCATTTTGGCTAGAATGAGCACAAAATTAGCCAACCAGTACAGGTTACAAGTCAACAAGAGTTGATTTTGGGAAACAAACAATGATTAAATCAAACTTCAGAGGTTAAACATTCATTAAGTATAACTTTTTCATTAAAACATTAATTAAAAAAAGTTAAGAGGATTAAACCATATTTTACCTTAAAAGAATTAATTTTACGTATTAATTGTTCCTCTCATAACTTTTAATATATACGTTAGGTCTCGTTTAAAATATATCTTTGTGACCGTGTCAAATTTTTATTTTCGAATGAAATTTTATCATAGTACACTATTTATCCATAATTAAAGCAAGAATCGCCAAAGGGACCTGGCAATTTTTGCCACATGGGGGTGGGGCACATTTCTACTAGTTGGGTTAGGCGATTTTTGTGCTGAAATTGGAAAAACTACAAATTTATTGCTTGTTTTGGTAAAATGTAAACTAAAATGATCGTTTTGGTCATTTTCCTTTTATTTATGCAACTAAGTTGATATAACTCACATTGGTTCTCAACCAAGTATTTCCGCTCATATGCAATTCCTTCAGTAGCCTGTTTAGTAGATTTGGAAGTGAAAACAACCAATCGCCAATTTTGGCTGACCATGGAGTCAACTGTTGGCCAATCATGACCATCACTTGGCATTCGAGCTGATGGAAACCAAAATTTCCTCAAACCAGCAGCATTGAAGACATTAGTTAAGCCATTTGGAGAGGTGACATAATCTTCAATTATTACAGTTACTATTTCTGTAGGATTCTTTTCCAAGAAAACTCGTATCTCTTTCAGAACATTTATAGCAGGTTGCTGATGGAATACAACAATGTCAGCACTTAGTCATTAGTAACTCAATAAACAGAAAGCCTTCTGGTAGAACTGGCAAAAAGGGCATGTTGGTTAAGGGTCACAATAGGTCAGATTTATGTGCGTGTCAAACAGGGCAGGTCCAGTTGGGCCACAGTCAAACACACAGTTTGTCTTTTTTTTTGTATTTTAAAAATAATTAGTGCATGTTAAATGATTATTAAAAAATACTTTCTTTTGTTAACATAATATGACCACTTCCTTTATTAACACTATTTAGGATTTTATAATAGGCAAATTTTGATCCTTCTCATTTCTAGCTCATTTTTTGACCCATTACCAATACAATACAAGTATACAACCCATTGGCCCATTTCTGACATTAGAGCCCCGATGCAGCACAGGTTCAGTTGCTGCAGTGATTTGCATGTTTTTGTGACACACAAATCCGATATAAAAACCTTACTTATTTGACAGAGTTTCATCCATAACTTTAAATTTTGGTAAGCCGCTTTCTACAATAAAAACAATCTAACTGATGTAAAGTGCAGTAGAAGAAAAATCTGGAATTACTTACAAAAGCCGTGTAATTAAAGCATTTGCCACCAAAGGAATGACATAACCAAATGTCATTCTCAAAGTCATACATATCGAGCATCAGCCCTCTCACACCATTCTGTAGAAGCATAAACAAAGTTCCTTTAAACAGTGAAACAATACAGTAGGGTTGCCAACGAGTAAAAATGAGCTTGAGCTCGAGCTCAACAACTTTAGTCTAGGCTCAAGCTCAGCATGATAGCTCAACGAGCCTTCATGATGTCATGATGAGCTCGGAAGAAGGATTCAAGATGGGTTCAAAAAGCTCAAATATTTATATAAAAAGTATCCTTGATAACCAAATTTATTTCAAATATATGTAAAAACCATATTCAATAACAAAACTCACTTTAAATTTGGATAAAACGTAAAACAAAACTTGACCATAAGTCAAAAATATTTTAAGAAAAAGTTTTACCATAATAAAATGCAACAATAACTAAATTTGCAAGTTCAATTATAATAATACTTATATATATTATATAAAACTTGAACAGCTCGACAAGAGCTCGAGTTGAGCGTTTATAAGCTCGAGCTCAAAGCGTTATATATTCTGAGCTCATTATATGCTCAAACTCGGTAAAAGATTGAGCTCGAGCCGAGGTCGAGTAGCTCGATAAAAACTCAACTCGTTTGCAGCCCTAAATAGATATATCATGTATGCTTTCTGTAAGTGAATAAATATGCCGGATAACATATGTAAATGATAGGTTGTTGTGTAGTAGTTGGTGTTTTGACAAATTCAAGCATAATAAAAATGACATTAGATTTGCTGGGAATTTCATATTTTCCAACAACCTGCACCAATTAAGTGATACAATTTCAGAAATACTGAAAATTTGGTTTTTCAACTTTTTTAATCGGTGAACTTTGTACTAAAGCAAGCTTGTCCAGGATATGTTAAACCAAAGATAAATCATTTGGCTTCCACAGAATAACATAATCCCTTGAAGAAAAGAAAAATATATGTAAATGACTATTTAACAGGTTGTTCCAAATTAATATATTTTATATCACATAATTTCCAGGTAACTCTTTACACCCAACTCTATACCATTTTGTGGGGTAGTGAACCTCCTTTGTGCTGAATAAAAAAATTGTCAACCATATCATATACGAGTATTATATTTTAAGGCAAGACTATCTAACTACTGTACCCATGTTAGTCTCATGTGAATTGGCAATCATTTAAAAAGACACAAGCATGAGAGATTCTGCACTTTCTTTATGCACTCCATCCAACCTTTGAAGGTATATTTCCCATTCTCCATTATACTTCCATGTGGTTGGTAGGTACGGAGTAATACCAAATCAACTACTCGCTTGGTACTAATAGTTTTCTAACAATCATGTTAATAGCAATGTTTGAGTTTAGCCAAATTCTATGCCAGTTTCCTAGTTGCCCCCAAGTTTGCATTACAAGAATCCATCATTTTGATTTGAAAGTCCATACGATTTACTTCAACTTTGAAATCTAAATTTGCTTTTTCAGACATTCTATTTTGCTCCTATGTATACTTCAAGCATGAAAATAAAATCAAACGTTTCTATAGTCAATCATGTCAAACTAGTGGTTGCAATCTTAACCAGAAAGGAGACTATGGAACGAACAACCTACAACACGTCAAATTACTGACAATTAAATAACCAAGTAAGTAGTGGTAATTGTTATTTCATTGTGAGGTTAACGCCTCATATTATCAGAAATTACATAACCAAATAAGGAAGCTAAAATAACATAAACTATGGAACTAAATCAACCTAATTCTGATAACAAATAAATCAATAGAACCCTGAAACAGTATTGTTGTCTAATGCCACCACAAAAATTATAACGTTACACAGGTCTTGGATCATTTAAATTATGCTAGAGTTAAAATACCACGTTTCATGCATGGTAGACGATATGTTTTTAAGCCCTAATTTTCCTCCTTGTAAACTATATAGATTCCACTAGAAAGTAGAAACTCAACATCAAAACTTCTGTAATTATGTACCAAAAATAATCTAAAATACAAGATAGCCACAAAAGGGCTCCATCAATTTTGAAGTTAATTAATAATTATAGCTACATTTCTTCTTCGGAACAAGGGAATATTAAATTTGTTCAAAAATAGTATATTAATCAAGTTCAAAAACAATAGAAATCACTCGAACCAAAAAAACTTTGGATTGCTGCCTCGGAGTTATAAATGATTTCTAACGGATTAGGAAAAACTTACATCGAGCTGAGAACTAACAGAATCCTGCTGATTCATCGGAGCTAGAACGACGGAACCGGTAGCCGATTTCTCCCCCAATTTAGCGAACGAATTATGCGTCGTTAACCACGAGTATCGATTGAATGGCAATCCTTTCACCTGTAACCACACTCAATCAAATCACAACGAGCTGATTCCAAATACACACACACACACACTTATTTTTATACCTTAGAAAAAGCGCTGAGAGGCTGAACACGAGTACACCGAGGACGAACATTGCCGTCTGCAACGCAAGCCTCGCAATGTAACCCTGAGTCACAGTTGTTATTGTTTACGCACGTTTGTCCTTCCTGATAGATTTAACCAATTGCGTATCAGTAAGACTTAAATTTAACAAAAACTTACTAAACACTCATGGATCAAAATCGACCTTGAGCGCTGAAGCGTGAATGAGAAGAAGAACTGTGACAAAGAGAACTGCGAGAAACACATTGCATCCACATTTGATTCTCTGCAAAAAATAAAGGTAAATAAAAAAGTGAAGTTGCGTACAAACTCGTTGTTAATAAATCCAAAAGAGAATGATAGTGAGAAGAAATAGAATCCTTGCCGCCATTGATGATCAGGAGAGAGAGAGAGATGTCAGTGTGTGTGCGTATTTAGGTGAAAGAATTATGAGAATGTCGGTCCAGGTATAAAGAAGATGATGAATGTGGTTTTCGAAATGCCGTGCACAGTACACGTCGCGCCCTGCCCAACAATTTTAATAAGGCCATGTTTATGTCTTCCGGATTTAGATGTTATTTCAGTGTTTTTTTTCTCTATTTTATCAAAAATACCTTATAATTAATTCAAACTAACTTAATCTTTTATCGATTTTATTATTATTATAATATATATGTAAGAGAAAAGGTATCAGGTGTGAGAAGCCGAATGCTCACCCTTCGGGTAAATTTTTTGAAGGGAAGAGGAGGGGAGGAGAGGGTTTGTATGGGTGTTGAGACTTACCCGAAGGCTATACGCCTGGTCTAAGAGATTAGCAACCATACTCTTAAATCGAATAACTATCACAACTAGTTATATCCGCATAACTAACTTATAATTAAACAGTCATAGTGATAACACTCATAACTATTATTACTGGATTCACACATAATTATTTATCTTAATTTCTATTGATTAAAAAAGAAAAGAAAATATAAAATGGATAACGAAGTTCATGCAAATAGAGGTGGCGGTTCAAAACCGATTGTCACATGCTTTGGAAGAAGGTCATGGAACTTTTTACACAGAGAAATGGTGGCCTTTTGTGTTTTAATTCGAAAATGCAGTTCACCAGACTTTAGAAAAACATTCTTAGGATGCAATCAGAGTTTGATAAAGTAAACATTCCTTTAGTTAGCTGGTTCCAAGAATGTCCAGCATAATCAAATGAGCTTTGAAACATTCTGGACTTTATACAGTTTCATCGCCTAGGCGTTTGATTATTTTTATTTTAGAGTTCATTCCAGATGGCCCTTCTCGTGAGCAATTGGGCTCCCTCGAAAATTTCTATTCTGACTTGGAGAATATCACATAAGAGGCTCCATACAAGGCGGAATTTACATAGTAAAGGCATTTCAAGTTCAGCATTGCTATGTCTAACATGCAACGATAAGGAAGAAAATGAAGACCACATTTTCTTTGGTTGTAGAATTACAAAACATATACTAGAAGAGCTAAGCAGTGTATGGATGTGGACTCTAGCAATTAGATCAAAAACTACTCATCAATTGGTTGAATGATGTGAAGAGTTAAATCTGAAGAATATAATCAAGATCGTGAAGCAATAGTTTTTAGTCAACTCCAAGCATTTTCTTTCTTTTGGTATAAATGCTTAATTAAAAGACTTTGTCAAGGAATTGAACTTGAGACCATGTATGCAGATATTTCAAACAAACATCTTGCCACCAAACCCTTCCACAATTTTATCTGGTATAAATCGGAAACTTATAATTTAGCTTATCTGCGAGTTGATTGGTGTTATATCCCTTTGTTATTTTTAGTTTTCATCTTTTGTAATCTTCTAGCATCATGCTAACTGTTTGTTATCAATATAATTGCCTTAGACGTAAAAAAAAGGAGTTATTCATGAGCATAAAATGGTATGGTTTGGTGACAATAGCGAAACATTATACTGTTTGTTTACCTTTTTTCCTTAATGGAAAGATATTAGAGCAATCGCAATGGGTGCTCGTTAACATGAAAAACGAGAAAAAAGTGAGCTCATCAACTCGTGAACACCGTTGTTGAACATTCATTATGCGCTCGTGACGGACTTGCTCGTGAACCGGCTAACGAGCTCATCAACTCGTTATGCATTTTGTTTTTTAACCAATAGGATGTAAGATAAATGATTGTGTAAGTCAAGTGATAGTAGTGATGGGTGTTATCACTATGGGTGGTTAATGATGTTGACGTGACGGTTAGTAATATCAGTTATCAATATGGGTACTTTCATTGTGTATCTACCATATTAAATTTCATTAATAGTTCACACTAAAATGCAACCATTAAGCAAAAATTTAAAATATCTAGAAAATAATTGATACAAACATTATTAATAAGATGTTTAGTGGTGTGTGACTTGAATATTTGTAAAAGAGGCCTAACTGAACATCAGTAGAAGTATAGAAAACGGTCATGAAACAATTACACTATGTATGTTATAATATAACTTGACTCTCCTAGATAACCTGCTAAAACAACAATTGTTTAAATAATATTGTTATTTATGAGTAATTATATATGTGTCTAATAAGTATGCTTAAAAACATATATAATCTATTCATCTGTTGACACGTGGATTACATATTTTCTCTCTCATTATCTCCTCCTTTCATTATGTATTTCAATCAAATTGTTAGACATGTTTTTAGTCCCATATTTTAAACATACAAATATTTTTCTTAAAACATACACATTCGCTAGTAGTTTCATTTAAGTCTCGTAATTATTGGGTGTCATCTTGTTTCATCAACAAAAATGTGGTCGGAAAAGTAAGAATGAGTTTACGAAACGTAACAAACTCAATTTTGTCATTTTAACTTTTTAAGCCTTCCAAGCAACATTTGCTTGACCCAAATCATGCATTTATATTACATTTTGTCCCTCTAAAGTTTCTAGATGAACCTACGTAAGAATATCTTTTCTAGTTAAGCAAGAATTACAACCTTAAATAATTTTAACATGTTTCATATCAACAATAAGAATAAGGGAAGCTATGGATATCGACTTCAACACTATTGCTTGAAGCGCATCAATTGGTTCGAAAACCCAACTTGAACGATTTACACAAATCGATGAAATCCTTGGTTTGAAACCTCCTTTGATTGTTTCAAACCATCGTGTTCCATTACTTGAACTTGAGTCAAACATCGGTTAAACCAGAATTTAATTATTGGGTAATCGTTTGAAACAACTGAAACCATATTTATTTGAAATAGTCGATTAAATTAAGATTGTTTGAACATGTATAGAGATTTCAAGATCAAAAGAACCCGTTGATTTAACGACATATAATGACAAGTTCTTGAAAGTATTTTGTTTAATCTAGAAAGATGATACTTTGTGTAAGTATCAGGCCATGCGTATGACATTCCATTTGAGTTCCTTAACCTATATGTCACACCAGCATCAAATTACTTTTTTTCTTCATCTTTCTTTTTTTAACTTAAATGTCTAGTATAATTGAACTCAAATTAACCCAGTATTTTTCTCACTTATATTAATTTATTTTATTATACAATTAATTATTAAACAAAATAAAATATTTATAAATTGTACTAAAATACAAATATAACAATAATAAAAATAAAAATTTCATAATATTAAAACTAATAATAATATTTCGCTTACATTAATAATAATAAAAATACATTTCACTCATCTCATCCATACAATTTTTTAATTTTCTCCTTCCTTGCCAAAGTAACCTTCAAAACATGTCCCGTAAGGTGATAATTTGAAGCAATGTAAAACTCAAAGTCTTTTTCAAAATGGACCTCTTGTTGTAGTTTCAATTCATTTTCTTTTTAGCCCCACCCTTTTTCCTCAACTTCAAGTTTTTTCGTTTTGTAAGTCATGTTACTCATAGCTCGCTGGTTGAATGTGTTTATTTGACTCAATAATTTATTGACGTTTTCTTTTGTAACGACTCGAAGTTTGGGCATATATTATATAAGCACTGTATTTAATTACGAAGTAATAATTCGTGAAACATTTGGGAGAAAATAAATATTTATTTGGTCGAGTATTAGTGTGGTTTTGTGTATATTCTTTATAAGAATAAGAATTAGTAAGTTGGTGGTTTTGTGAAAGGTTAAACAATGAGGATTTAGATTTAAATGTTAATTAAGCTAATTAAAGAAAGAAATTAAAACATATGTGGGAGTTACAACTATTCACTTGACCAAGAGTTTGTGTGAGTGCTGGTATGTGTTGTGTGTGTGCGCCGAGAGAGAATTCAAGCAAGAAGGTGATCATTGGGAAGAATTTTTGAAGGATTCCTGTGGTGCATCGATTCCAAGTAAGTGTTTAACTATTGCAGTATGTTAATTTTACAGTTTGAATGTTGAATTGTGTAGTATTAGGATATGTTCGGTATAAAGTTTTTTGAAGCTTATTAGAGCTGGTAGCTTTTTGTTTTGAAAGAAAAAACTAAAAGTCATGTTCGGATAAAAAAACTAAAAGCTTTTTTTAAAACAAATAAACTCTAAACAAAAGACATCTTGAAGTACTAGAAGCTTTTTATATACTAAATTAGATAAATACCCTCTTTAAATGTTTTATAATTCCTCATATTTTTATAATGGGTTTAGTATCCAAAAATGTATCAAAGTTGTCACTTTTTGCTATTGTATATACCTGACTTCAAAAACTACTATTTAATATATCCAACTTTTCTAAACTTACCAAATGATGTACTGTGTAACCTCCTCACCAGGTAGTCAGTAATTCTTTATTTATTTATTATTACCACATCAGCTTTTAATTTCTAAATCATCAATTAATTTTCTCTATCATTTTTTTAACATATGAAGAACATTCATATGACCATCTTCAAGTGTCATGAAGAACATTTGAAGAACATCTTCATCATACACAATTAACCCCATAAACTAATGACTGATGAACAAATAAAAATTCATTCTTCTAAACATTCAAAATCAAACATTATGAAAGACATTCCATTCAAATTCACAAGAATCCATACTTTGAACTTTTGATAACAATCACCGAGCAAAAGAAATCAAAATAGATGAAGATGTGTGAATCTAAACCCTAGATCTCAGATTTGAATCTAAACCGATTAAAATGATGAACAGATGTGAAAACCGAGCAGATCTGGGTTTAATAATAGAAAAATGAAGTCGACAGCTCGAAACAAGAATCCCTTAATCGAGAGCTCGAAACCCTCAATTGATGAACCCAAATCGGAAACCCTCGATCGATGAACCCAAATCGATGGTGTTCTTAAATGGTTCATGAAGATGAAGTGATTGATTTCACCAGATCTAAGACAGATGAAGTCGAAGAAGATGAAGTCGTCGGATCTGAGACAGATGGAGTCGCCAGATCTGAGACAGATGAAGTCGAAGAAGATGAAATCGCCGGATTTGAGATGATAAGTCAAAGAAGATGGAGTCACCGGTGAAGTGTGAAGTTTCCGGATCTGAGACATCATGGAGTCTCTGGATCTAGACAGATGGAGTCGAAGATGGTGGTGAACGAAGGTGGTGTCGCTTTCGGAAGGCGGTGGTTGCCGGAAGATGGTGGTGGTCAAATGTGGTGGTGGTTGACGGAATGGAGGGCTGTGGTCGACTGGGAAGTAAGGATTGAATGAATGTTCTAGATTTCTTCATTTTATTATTATTATTATTAAAAATAAATATTTATTTTATTTGACTTTTTTTTAATTTGAAAATCCATGTCACATGCCATATCACACACCACATCATCAAAACCTGTGACACATCACCATCTAACCTGCTATAGCAGTTTGAATACATCATTTGGTAGTTACAGAAAGTTTAGTATACTAAATGGTAGTTTTCAAAGTTGGATATATACAATAGAAAAAAGTGACAACTTCGATACACTTTTGGATACTAAACCCTATACAATAGGGTAAATTACATGAAAATATAAAGTGTAAAATTAAGAAAATAGATTAAACTAATTTGAAACTATTGATTATATAAGCTATTTAAAAATTATAAATATAGGTTATTCGAGTTTATGAGGTATACTTATACACATTTTTTGATAATTGCGTTAAAATATTTATTACATGATATAATAGGTTTGGTTATGAAAATATTTTTTAATAATTAAGTTAATTTGACTTGATATTTTTTAATAATAGAAGCTTTAGTTATTAAAATAGAATATACGAATCTCGTTAACTCCATTTAATAGTTATTTCATTTAAGTTGGCATTTAGTTTATATGAGGTGTAATATAATAATTTCAAAATACTTCAAATTTAAGAGTTCAAAATGATTAAATGCTTTATAATATAGTAAATATATATATATTCAGATCAATGATCACTTTTGAGCTGCTTAATTTTAAACCTTTTTAAAGCCCATCTTCTTTATAAAACTTATAATTTCCTGTTCTAATATACTTCACTATTAGCCTAAAGAAATTTTACCTAGATAAACCTAGAGATCTAGAACTCATCAACAATTAATCACCAATTAAGTATTTTTTTTTTCCTTGCAAAATTAGGAGTGCTTACCCTTTGCATCGCAGATTATATCTACTTGTTTTCTGAAGGTTATCTCATTGTCAATATCACACAATTAACTAATGTAGATGTTTATATTTAAGTCACTTCACAAATGTCACACCATCATGTAGCCAGTTAGCTACATGATGCACACACAAATATTTGGTGGGTCACCATGGTGCATAGTGTATAAACAGGGTTCACCAAGTGTTATATGTGCATCATATAGCTAACTGGCTACATGATAGTGTAACTAAGTTATTCCATATATATATATATATGGAATAACTTAGTTACACTATCATGTAGCCAGTTAGCTATATGATGCACATATAACACTTGGTGAACCCTGTTTATACACTATGCACCATGGTGACCCACCAAATATTTGTGTGTGCATCATGTAGCTAACTGGCTACATGATGGTGTGACATTTGTGAAGTGACTTAAATATAAACATCTACATTAGTTAATTGTGTGATATTGACAATGAGATAACCTTCAGAAAACAAGTAGATATAATCTGCGATGCAAAGGGTAAGCACTCCTAATTTTGCAAGGAAAAAAAAAATACTTAATTGGTGATTAATTGTTGATGAGTTCTAGATCTCTAGGTTTATCTAGGTAAAATTTCTTTAGGCTAATAGTGAAGTATATTAGAACAGGAAATTATAAGTTTTATAAAGAAGATGGGCTTTAAAAAGGTTTAAAATTAAGCAGCTCAAAAGTGATCATTGATCTGAATATATATATATTTACTATATTATAAAGCATTTAATCATTTTGAACTCTTAAATTTGAAGTATTTTGAAATTATTATATTACACCTCATATAAACTAAATGCCAACTTAAATGAAATAACTATTAAATGGAGTTAACGAGATTCGTATATTCTATTTTAATAACTAAAGCTTCTATTATTAAAAAATATCAAGTCAAATTAACTTAATTATTAAAAAATATTTTCATAACCAAACCTATTATATCATGTAATAAATATTTTAACGCAATTATCAAAAAATGTGTATAAGTATACCTCATAAACTCGAATAACCTATATTTATAATTTTTAAATAGCTTATATAATCAATAGTTTCAAATTAGTTTAATCTATTTTCTTAATTTTACACTTTATATTTTCATGTAATTTACCCTATTGTATAGGGTTTAGTATCCAAAAGTGTATCGAAGTTGTCACTTTTTTCTATTGTATATATCCAACTTTGAAAACTACCATTTAGTATACTAAACTTTCTGTAACTACCAAATGATGTATTCAAACTGCTATAGCAGGTTAGATGGTGATGTGTCACAGGTTTTGATGATGTGGTGTGTGATATGGCATGTGACATGGATTTTCAAATTAAAAAAAAGTCAAATAAAATAAATATTTATTTTTAATAATAATAATAATAAAATGAAGAAATCTAGAACATTCATTCAATCCTTACTTCCCAGTCGACCACAGCCCTCCATTCCGTCAACCACCACCACATTTGACCACCACCATCTTCCGGCAACCACCGCCTTCCGAAAGCGACACCACCTTCGTTCACCACCATCTTCGACTCCATCTGTCTAGATCCAGAGACTCCATGATGTCTCAGATCCGGAAACTTCACACTTCACCGGTGACTCCATCTTCTTTGACTTATCATCTCAAATCCGGCGATTTCATCTTCTTCGACTTCATCTGTCTCAGATCTGGCGACTCCATCTGTCTCAGATCCGACGACTTCATCTTCTTCGACTTCATCTGTCTTAGATCTGGTGAAATCAATCACTTCATCTTCATGAACCATTTAAGAACACCATCGATTTGGGTTCATCGATCGAGGGTTTCCGATTTGGGTTCATCAATTGAGGGTTTCGAGCTCTCGATTAAGGGATTCTTGTTTCGAGCTGTCGACTTCATTTTTCTATTATTAAACCCAGATCTGCTCGGTTTTCACATCTGTTCATCATTTTAATCGGTTTAGATTCAAATCTGAGATCTAGGGTTTAGATTCACACATCTTCATCTATTTTGATTTCTTTTGCTCGGTGATTGTTATCAAAAGTTCAAAGTATGGATTCTTGTGAATTTGAATGGAATGTCTTTCATAATGTTTGATTTTGAATGTTTAGAAGAATGAATTTTTATTTGTTCATCAGTCATTAGTTTATGGGGTTAATTGTGTATGATGAAGATGTTCTTCAAATGTTCTTCATGACACTTGAAGATGGTCATATGAATGTTCTTCATATGTTAAAAAAATGATAGAGAAAATTAATTGATGATTTAGAAATTAAAAGCTGATGTGGTAATAATAAATAAATAAAGAATTACTGACTACCTGGTGAGGAGGTTACACAGTACATCATTTGGTAAGTTTAGAAAAGTTGGATATATTAAATAGTAGTTTTTGAAGTCAGGTATATACAATAGCAAAAAGTGACAACTTTGATACATTTTTGGATACTAAACCCATTATAAAAATATGAGGAATTATAAAACATTTAAAGAGGGTATTTATCTAATTTAGTATATAAAAAGCTTCTAGTACTTCAAGATGTCTTTTGTTTAGAGTTTATTTGTTTTAAAAAAAGCTTTTAGTTTTTTTATCCGAACATGACTTTTAGTTTTTTCTTTCAAAACAAAAAGCTACCAGCTCTAATAAGCTTCAAAAAACTTTATACCGAACATATCCTAATACTACACAATTCAACATTCAAACTGTAAAATTAACATACTGCAATAGTTAAACACTTACTTGGAATCGATGCACCACAGGAATCCTTCAAAAATTCTTCCCAATGATCACCTTCTTGCTTGAATTCTCTCTCGGCGCACACACACAACACATACCAGCACTCACACAAACTCTTGGTCAAGTGAATAGTTGTAACTCCCACATATGTTTTAATTTCTTTCTTTAATTAGCTTAATTAACATTTAAATCTAAATCCTCATTGTTTAACCTTTCACAAAACCACCAACTTACTAATTCTTATTCTTATAAAGAATATACACAAAACCACACTAATACTCGACCAAATAAATATTTATTTTCTCCCAAATGTTTCACGAATTATTACTTCGTAATTAAATACAGTGCTTATATAATATATGCCCAAACTTCGAGTCGTTACAAAAGAAAACGTCAATAAATTATTGAGTCAAATAAACACATTCAACCAGCGAGCTATGAGTAACATGACTTACAAAACGAAAAAACTTGAAGTTGAGGAAAAAGGGTGGGGCTAAAAAGAAAATGAATTGAAACTACAACAAGAGGTCCATTTTGAAAAAGACTTTGAGTTTTACATTGCTTCAAATTATCACCTTACGGGACATGTTTTGAAGGTTACTTTGGCAAGGAAGGAGAAAATTAAAAAATTGTATGGATGAGATGAGTGAAATGTATTTTTATTATTATTAATGTAAGCGAAATATTATTATTAGTTTTAATATTATGAAATTTTTATTTTTATTATTGTTATATTTGTATTTTAGTACAATTTATAAATATTTTATTTTGTTTAATAATTAATTGTATAATAAAATAAATTAATATAAGTGAGAAAAATACTGGGTTAATTTGAGTTCAATTATACTAGACATTTAAGTTAAAAAAAGAAAGATGAAGAAAAAAAGTAATTTGATGCTGGTGTGACATATAGGTTAAGGAACTCAAATGGAATGTCATACGCATGGCCTGATACTTACACAAAGTATCATCTTTCTAGATTAAACAAAATACTTTCAAGAACTTGTCATTATATGTCGTTAAATCAACGGGTTCTTTTGATCTTGAAATCTCTATACATGTTCAAACAATCTTAATTTAATCGACTATTTCAAATAAATATGGTTTCAGTTGTTTCAAACGATTACCCAATAATTAAATTCTGGTTTAACCGATGTTTGACTCAAGTTCAAGTAATGGAACACGATGGTTTGAAACAATCAAAGGAGGTTTCAAACCAAGGATTTCATCGATTTGTGTAAATCGTTCAAGTTGGGTTTTCGAACCAATTGATGCGCTTCAAGCAATAGTGTTGAAGTCGATATCCATAGCTTCCCTTATTCTTATTGTTGATATGAAACATGTTAAAATTATTTAAGGTTGTAATTCTTGCTTAACTAGAAAAGATATTCTTACGTAGGTTCATCTAGAAACTTTAGAGGGACAAAATGTAATATAAATGCATGATTTGGGTCAAGCAAATGTTGCTTGGAAGGCTTAAAAAGTTAAAATGACAAAATTGAGTTTGTTACGTTTCGTAAACTCATTCTTACTTTTCCGACCACATTTTTGTTGATGAAACAAGATGACACCCAATAATTACGAGACTTAAATGAAACTACTAGCGAATGTGTATGTTTTAAGAAAAATATTTGTATGTTTAAAATATGGGACTAAAAACATGTCTAACAATTTGATTGAAATACATAATGAAAGGAGGAGATAATGAGAGAGAAAATATGTAATCCACGTGTCAACAGATGAATAGATTATATATGTTTTTAAGCATACTTATTAGACACATATATAATTACTCATAAATAACAATATTATTTAAACAATTGTTGTTTTAGCAGGTTATCTAGGAGAGTCAAGTTATATTATAACATACATAGTGTAATTGTTTCATGACCGTTTTCTATACTTCTACTGATGTTCAGTTAGGCCTCTTTTACAAATATTCAAGTCACACACCACTAAACATCTTATTAATAATGTTTGTATCAATTATTTTCTAGATATTTTAAATTTTTGCTTAATGGTTGCATTTTAGTGTGAACTATTAATGAAATTTAATATGGTAGATACACAATGAAAGTACCCATATTGATAACTGATATTACTAACCGTCACGTCAACATCATTAACCACCCATAGTGATAACACCCATCACTACTATCACTTGACTTACACAATCATTTATCTTACATCCTATTGGTTAAAAAACAAAATGCATAACGAGTTGATGAGCTCGTTAGCCGGTTCACGAGCAAGTCCGTCACGAGCGCATAATGAATGTTCAACAACGGTGTTCACGAGTTGATGAGCTCACTTTTTTCTCGTTTTTCATGTTAACGAGCACCCATTGCGATTGCTCTAATATCTTTCCATTAAGGAAAAAAGGTAAACAAACAGTATAATGTTTCGCTATTGTCACCAAACCATACCATTTTATGCTCATGAATAACTCCTTTTTTTTACGTCTAAGGCAATTATATTGATAACAAACAGTTAGCATGATGCTAGAAGATTACAAAAGATGAAAACTAAAAATAACAAAGGGATATAACACCAATCAACTCGCAGATAAGCTAAATTATAAGTTTCCGATTTATACCAGATAAAATTGTGGAAGGGTTTGGTGGCAAGATGTTTGTTTGAAATATCTGCATACATGGTCTCAAGTTCAATTCCTTGACAAAGTCTTTTAATTAAGCATTTATACCAAAAGAAAGAAAATGCTTGGAGTTGACTAAAAACTATTGCTTCACGATCTTGATTATATTCTTCAGATTTAACTCTTCACATCATTCAACCAATTGATGAGTAGTTTTTGATCTAATTGCTAGAGTCCACATCCATACACTGCTTAGCTCTTCTAGTATATGTTTTGTAATTCTACAACCAAAGAAAATGTGGTCTTCATTTTCTTCCTTATCGTTGCATGTTAGACATAGCAATGCTGAACTTGAAATGCCTTTACTATGTAAATTCCGCCTTGTATGGAGCCTCTTATGTGATATTCTCCAAGTCAGAATAGAAATTTTCGAGGGAGCCCAATTGCTCACGAGAAGGGCCATCTGGAATGAACTCTAAAATAAAAATAATCAAACGCCTAGGCGATGAAACTGTATAAAGTCCAGAATGTTTCAAAGCTCATTTGATTATGCTGGACATTCTTGGAACCAGCTAACTAAAGGAATGTTTACTTTATCAAACTCTGATTGCATCCTAAGAATGTTTTTCTAAAGTCTGGTGAACTGCATTTTCGAATTAAAACACAAAAGGCCACCATTTCTCTGTGTAAAAAGTTCCATGACCTTCTTCCAAAGCATGTGACAATCGGTTTTGAACCGCCACCTCTATTTGCATGAACTTCGTTATCCATTTTATATTTTCTTTTCTTTTTTAATCAATAGAAATTAAGATAAATAATTATGTGTGAATCCAGTAATAATAGTTATGAGTGTTATCACTATGACTGTTTAATTATAAGTTAGTTATGCGGATATAACTAGTTGTGATAGTTATTCGATTTAAGAGTATGGTTGCTAATCTCTTAGACCAGGCGTATAGCCTTCGGGTAAGTCTCAACACCCATACAAACCCTCTCCTCCCCTCCTCTTCCCTTCAAAAAATTTACCCGAAGGGTGAGCATTCGGCTTCTCACACCTGATACCTTTTCTCTTACATATATATTATAATAATAATAAAATCGATAAAAGATTAAGTTAGTTTGAATTAATTATAAGGTATTTTTGATAAAATAGAGAAAAAAAACACTGAAATAACATCTAAATCCGGAAGACATAAACATGGCCTTATTAAAATTGTTGGGCAGGGCGCGACGTGTACTGTGCACGGCATTTCGAAAACCACATTCATCATCTTCTTTATACCTGGACCGACATTCTCATAATTCTTTCACCTAAATACGCACACACACTGACATCTCTCTCTCTCTCCTGATCATCAATGGCGGCAAGGATTCTATTTCTTCTCACTATCATTCTCTTTTGGATTTATTAACAACGAGTTTGTACGCAACTTCACTTTTTTATTTACCTTTATTTTTTGCAGAGAATCAAATGTGGATGCAATGTGTTTCTCGCAGTTCTCTTTGTCACAGTTCTTCTTCTCATTCACGCTTCAGCGCTCAAGGTCGATTTTGATCCATGAGTGTTTAGTAAGTTTTTGTTAAATTTAAGTCTTACTGATACGCAATTGGTTAAATCTATCAGGAAGGACAAACGTGCGTAAACAATAACAACTGTGACTCAGGGTTACATTGCGAGGCTTGCGTTGCAGACGGCAATGTTCGTCCTCGGTGTACTCGTGTTCAGCCTCTCAGCGCTTTTTCTAAGGTATAAAAATAAGTGTGTGTGTGTGTGTATTTGGAATCAGCTCGTTGTGATTTGATTGAGTGTGGTTACAGGTGAAAGGATTGCCATTCAATCGATACTCGTGGTTAACGACGCATAATTCGTTCGCTAAATTGGGGGAGAAATCGGCTACCGGTTCCGTCGTTCTAGCTCCGATGAATCAGCAGGATTCTGTTAGTTCTCAGCTCGATGTAAGTTTTTCCTAATCCGTTAGAAATCATTTATAACTCCGAGGCAGCAATCCAAAGTTTTTTTGGTTCGAGTGATTTCTATTGTTTTTGAACTTGATTAATATACTATTTTTGAACAAATTTAATATTCCCTTGTTCCGAAGAAGAAATGTAGCTATAATTATTAATTAACTTCAAAATTGATGGAGCCCTTTTGTGGCTATCTTGTATTTTAGATTATTTTTGGTACATAATTACAGAAGTTTTGATGTTGAGTTTCTACTTTCTAGTGGAATCTATATAGTTTACAAGGAGGAAAATTAGGGCTTAAAAACATATCGTCTACCATGCATGAAACGTGGTATTTTAACTCTAGCATAATTTAAATGATCCAAGACCTGTGTAACGTTATAATTTTTGTGGTGGCATTAGACAACAATACTGTTTCAGGGTTCTATTGATTTATTTGTTATCAGAATTAGGTTGATTTAGTTCCATAGTTTATGTTATTTTAGCTTCCTTATTTGGTTATGTAATTTCTGATAATATGAGGCGTTAACCTCACAATGAAATAACAATTACCACTACTTACTTGGTTATTTAATTGTCAGTAATTTGACGTGTTGTAGGTTGTTCGTTCCATAGTCTCCTTTCTGGTTAAGATTGCAACCACTAGTTTGACATGATTGACTATAGAAACGTTTGATTTTATTTTCATGCTTGAAGTATACATAGGAGCAAAATAGAATGTCTGAAAAAGCAAATTTAGATTTCAAAGTTGAAGTAAATCGTATGGACTTTCAAATCAAAATGATGGATTCTTGTAATGCAAACTTGGGGGCAACTAGGAAACTGGCATAGAATTTGGCTAAACTCAAACATTGCTATTAACATGATTGTTAGAAAACTATTAGTACCAAGCGAGTAGTTGATTTGGTATTACTCCGTACCTACCAACCACATGGAAGTATAATGGAGAATGGGAAATATACCTTCAAAGGTTGGATGGAGTGCATAAAGAAAGTGCAGAATCTCTCATGCTTGTGTCTTTTTAAATGATTGCCAATTCACATGAGACTAACATGGGTACAGTAGTTAGATAGTCTTGCCTTAAAATATAATACTCGTATATGATATGGTTGACAATTTTTTTATTCAGCACAAAGGAGGTTCACTACCCCACAAAATGGTATAGAGTTGGGTGTAAAGAGTTACCTGGAAATTATGTGATATAAAATATATTAATTTGGAACAACCTGTTAAATAGTCATTTACATATATTTTTCTTTTCTTCAAGGGATTATGTTATTCTGTGGAAGCCAAATGATTTATCTTTGGTTTAACATATCCTGGACAAGCTTGCTTTAGTACAAAGTTCACCGATTAAAAAAGTTGAAAAACCAAATTTTCAGTATTTCTGAAATTGTATCACTTAATTGGTGCAGGTTGTTGGAAAATATGAAATTCCCAGCAAATCTAATGTCATTTTTATTATGCTTGAATTTGTCAAAACACCAACTACTACACAACAACCTATCATTTACATATGTTATCCGGCATATTTATTCACTTACAGAAAGCATACATGATATATCTATTTAGGGCTGCAAACGAGTTGAGTTTTTATCGAGCTACTCGACCTCGGCTCGAGCTCAATCTTTTACCGAGTTTGAGCATATAATGAGCTCAGAATATATAACGCTTTGAGCTCGAGCTTATAAACGCTCAACTCGAGCTCTTGTCGAGCTGTTCAAGTTTTATATAATATATATAAGTATTATTATAATTGAACTTGCAAATTTAGTTATTGTTGCATTTTATTATGGTAAAACTTTTTCTTAAAATATTTTTGACTTATGGTCAAGTTTTGTTTTACGTTTTATCCAAATTTAAAGTGAGTTTTGTTATTGAATATGGTTTTTACATATATTTGAAATAAATTTGGTTATCAAGGATACTTTTTATATAAATATTTGAGCTTTTTGAACCCATCTTGAATCCTTCTTCCGAGCTCATCATGACATCATGAAGGCTCGTTGAGCTATCATGCTGAGCTTGAGCCTAGACTAAAGTTGTTGAGCTCGAGCTCAAGCTCATTTTTACTCGTTGGCAACCCTACTGTATTGTTTCACTGTTTAAAGGAACTTTGTTTATGCTTCTACAGAATGGTGTGAGAGGGCTGATGCTCGATATGTATGACTTTGAGAATGACATTTGGTTATGTCATTCCTTTGGTGGCAAATGCTTTAATTACACGGCTTTTGTAAGTAATTCCAGATTTTTCTTCTACTGCACTTTACATCAGTTAGATTGTTTTTATTGTAGAAAGCGGCTTACCAAAATTTAAAGTTATGGATGAAACTCTGTCAAATAAGTAAGGTTTTTATATCGGATTTGTGTGTCACAAAAACATGCAAATCACTGCAGCAACTGAACCTGTGCTGCATCGGGGCTCTAATGTCAGAAATGGGCCAATGGGTTGTATACTTGTATTGTATTGGTAATGGGTCAAAAAATGAGCTAGAAATGAGAAGGATCAAAATTTGCCTATTATAAAATCCTAAATAGTGTTAATAAAGGAAGTGGTCATATTATGTTAACAAAAGAAAGTATTTTTTAATAATCATTTAACATGCACTAATTATTTTTAAAATACAAAAAAAAAGACAAACTGTGTGTTTGACTGTGGCCCAACTGGACCTGCCCTGTTTGACACGCACATAAATCTGACCTATTGTGACCCTTAACCAACATGCCCTTTTTGCCAGTTCTACCAGAAGGCTTTCTGTTTATTGAGTTACTAATGACTAAGTGCTGACATTGTTGTATTCCATCAGCAACCTGCTATAAATGTTCTGAAAGAGATACGAGTTTTCTTGGAAAAGAATCCTACAGAAATAGTAACTGTAATAATTGAAGATTATGTCACCTCTCCAAATGGCTTAACTAATGTCTTCAATGCTGCTGGTTTGAGGAAATTTTGGTTTCCATCAGCTCGAATGCCAAGTGATGGTCATGATTGGCCAACAGTTGACTCCATGGTCAGCCAAAATTGGCGATTGGTTGTTTTCACTTCCAAATCTACTAAACAGGCTACTGAAGGAATTGCATATGAGCGGAAATACTTGGTTGAGAACCAATGTGAGTTATATCAACTTAGTTGCATAAATAAAAGGAAAATGACCAAAACGATCATTTTAGTTTACATTTTACCAAAACAAGCAATAAATTTGTAGTTTTTCCAATTTCAGCACAAAAATCGCCTAACCCAACTAGTAGAAATGTGCCCCACCCCCATGTGGCAAAAATTGCCAGGTCCCTTTGGCGATTCTTGCTTTAATTATGGATAAATAGTGTACTATGATAAAATTTCATTCGAAAATAAAAATTTGACACGGTCACAAAGATATATTTTAAACGAGACCTAACGTATATATTAAAAGTTATGAGAGGAACAATTAATACGTAAAATTAATTCTTTTAAGGTAAAATATGGTTTAATCCTCTTAACTTTTTTTAATTAATGTTTTAATGAAAAAGTTATACTTAATGAATGTTTAACCTCTGAAGTTTGATTTAATCATTGTTTGTTTCCCAAAATCAACTCTTGTTGACTTGTAACCTGTACTGGTTGGCTAATTTTGTGCTCATTCTAGCCAAAATGGGTTAAAATTGGCGATTTTTGTGCTCCAATTGGAAAACCAGAAATTCTTGCTCATTTTACTCGAGTGACTAATTTTACTCGCTGAAAAATGGTCAAATTTAATTTTTTTGATAGAAACTCTTGAACTTTTAAATTTTCCAATAAAAATCCTTTAAATCTTCAATAAAGCTCTGGAAATGGTTAGACTTACTTTTTTATGTGGCACTGATGGGGTGGATATATTGGTTACTTATTGTCAAGTTTGAAGACAACCTTCAATAATAATTTTGGGATAGTGTATTAGCCACCTAACTGGTAAAAGCTACTTTATAGGCTACCCAAGTATTTATTAAGTTTTGTTTTTATACCAGACCTGGTTAAAAACATGCAAAACAGCGAGAATGTCCAATTTTTTTATCATTCAATAACTTTACAAAATAGAAAAAGTAACTAAATATGCTTTTTAAAATTTCAAAACGCGAACATTGACATGGTTATGGACGGATTTGATGTATAAACGTAACTGGATTTGATGTATAAACGTAGGCGGGTCTATAAAGTATTTTCATTACTTCTGTGGTCTTAGAGGAAAAAACTGAATAGTTGAGTGGAGTAGTGGACATTATCCTAAAAAGTTTGTGGGATAAAAGAAGTTAGTTACATGTTTATACAATTTGCCCTTTATAATATCTTGTAAGTGTAACACTAATCGGATATTGCAGATGGAACAGAAGGGATGAAAAATGGGATATGCCGTAACCGTGCAGAGTCTGCTGCTATGAACACTACATCAAGGTCACTGGTTTTAATGAACTACTTTCCGGATACCCCTGATATCACCCAAGCTTGCAAGCACAACTCTGACCCGTTAATAAGCATGATGAATACATGCCATGATCTAGCCGGTAAACGTTGGCCTAATTTCATTGCTGTTGACTTTTACAAGGTATTCACCATATGTTATTTTATTTATTTACAATTTTACATATTAGTAATCTAATACACATACTTTTTAATGAGCCAATTTGGGTTGTGCGCAATGTTTTAGAACCGGGTTTTTTAGTTGACCTGGTGTGGTGAGCGGGTCACGATTCAACTGCCGGGTCAACCCGGTTTTCAGAAATTGTCAACTAGTTGAGTGTGTGTGTATAGAGGACGGTTCATGTGAGAACCGTTCTTATTGCGAGGACCAACCTTGACCCATGATTAAATTAAATCAATGACTAATAATACTAATGGCTCATTAATGTGCCCTCATTAATGGCTCATTAATGACTCATTAATAGGGGTATTTTGGGAAAATCAAGCCTTTCAAAATAATGACTCATCTACCCGGATGCAATTCACGGTTGGTTAAATATATAAATAACCAAAATACCCCTATTAATGAGCATTAATGAGGGTGAAAATACATATATTAAATCTAGAAAATTTATAGTTTAAACGTAAAAAAAATACATCAACACATCTTGGAAATTTATAGTTTAAATATAAGAAAAAGCATAACCACATCACGACTATTGTCATATTGATATCCACAAGTTTGAAATCAATCTAAACACATCAAAAAAGAATCTAACAATTTTCCATAAGACTCGATACTGATACTCGACAACAGATAAAAAACGATCAGGTCAATAGCATGTCACGAGTATGCATTTATTGAAAAAATAATAAAAAACAAACCGGAACTGGGTCATGGTTCAACCGTAAACCCAGTCGGTTCAAAGTGGGTAAAAAAATGTCATTGTTGAACCGTTCTTTAGAACAGCAAACAATTCTACTGACCTGGTCAACCCGAGTTTTAAAACACTGGTTGTGTGTTATATCTCAAATGGAACCATGGTGAACAAGTCAAAAGTCATCTAAAGCCATTTTTTGAAAGTGTACGACCTCAGGTCTTCTAGTAATCTTAATTGATGTACTAACTAATATGGAAAATGTACAAAAAAGTGTTTGCTGGTTAACCCTACCCGTCCAATTTAGTTGGTACTAAAACGTTATGTTTCAACCCAAAACTCGTTTCAACACCTGTTACTCAATCACGCCTTACACAAGATATATTTGGAGTCCTTGTATTTGAAAACAAAAGAAATTGAACTTATTTGCAGAGGAGCAATGGTGGCGGTGCACCTGCTGCCGTAGATATGGCTAACGGGCAGCTTGTTTGTGGTTGTAACACTATTTCACTATGCAAGGTATGCAACATTAAGTCACTACTACTTGTGTGTCTTTCACAACATGCTTCAAATCATAATTAAGCCTAATGTCAAAATAATAACAGCCTATGATCGGTTTACGTAGTTATACTTCTTTTGTCCTGTTGTGGTTATTGAACTTTTGTTTAATATGCTGTTTTGGTGATTACAACCGGTTGAACCAGTTAAATTGTACCTTGATGTCTCTAAATAGCTGTTTATTTTGCTCACCGGTCTGTTTTGGCAGTTATACTTTTTATTCGATCTACTAATTTAAAATTTTTATTTATATTATAATAATAAGCATTATAAATATGTTTTTTTTAGCAAAATTAACCCTCCCCCCTCCCCCAAAAAAATAAATATATACATAAATTCAACAATTTTATTGTGCAGCCAAATATGACCTTTGGAGCCTGCAACCTCCCTGAAGCCGAGGCTGCTCGAACACCAACTTCTGCAATAACAAGCTCTGAGAACACGGGTAGTCAACCGGGTCGACTTGGATGGTTGTTTGGGACAGGTGTGATTGCTATAACCTTGTGTTTGTAAAGTACTTTAGACTTTAGACATCGGAAATATTAAAATTCCTTATTTTTTATTTGTTCCCGCTTTTCTTTGGAGTTAAAAAGTAGCCAAACGTACTATGTTTGCAAACTAGCAACTCACTCACTTTTAAGGGGTTTTTAGGAATTGGGATTGCTTGTTAAAGCCATTTATCGGCTTATTATGTTTTGAAACAACTGGAAGCTGGTATGAGGGTATTTGAAATTGCTTTTCAAACTGATTATCTGATTAATCGTGATTGAAATAAGTTTTTTTCAATTAACAGATTGAACTTGCTTACTTCGACTTTTTCTCGAGTAAAAAAATAGATAAGCAGATAAACAGTTTCACAAGCAATTCAAATAACATTGATCTTTGAATGCCTGAACTGACATGTGATTGTACAAGCCAGAAGACATTTCATTCTACCATTTGGTAGCATATCATTCCATTCTTGGGTTTGATTCTATGTAGGTGTTGTTAATCCTTGTAAATTGTGTAATAAGTAGAAACTAGGCACACTCACAAACCACTTAATAAAGGGTATTTATGTCATTTAGTAGTTTGGTGATTTAAGTGGTTTGTAAGTGCGGTAATATAACATAGATGTCATTTCCCGACAAAGAAAAGTAAAAATTATGCAAATAACTTGA
This sequence comes from Drosophyllum lusitanicum, assembly GCA_032274825.1. Classification (NCBI taxonomy): domain Eukaryota; kingdom Viridiplantae; phylum Streptophyta; class Magnoliopsida; order Caryophyllales; family Drosophyllaceae; genus Drosophyllum; species Drosophyllum lusitanicum. The sequence continues at coordinate 5,668 of JAUEJL010072601.1, read as the reverse complement.
ACTCCTGGAGATAAAAAGTATGATTATCTCTATATTGAGTGGATGTAATAATCATTTAAACATTATTTAGTTTTATAGTATAAAGTTGTGTTCAATAAAGTCCACTTACAAAACATAGTCCTAAAATTTTAATATTCAATCACATGTGATTCAGTATACAATCACATGTGATTTGTAAAAGCATCACATGTGAATTACGAAAAATTACAAAAATGTTACTTTGCCCAAATTTTTAAAATTTAATCTGGACCATTGATGTCATTGATCCAAATACTAAAATTAGTCCCTTAGGACTATGAATTAATTATGGACTATATTAAACATTCTTCTTGTGATGTAAAAACTCTTTTTATTACGATGATTATTAATTGACCAAGGTGGGCTCTGTCTTATGCAAAATAGCATGTACCGGGCTTATAATACCAGACAAACAAAGGCCCATACAAAATGAGTAGCATACTCTCTTATTGACGAATGTCGAATGATCAAGGAAAATGGTTTTGCTCTTTAGAAAGATATAATTATCTTAATTTAATAACTATACGTTTTCATGTCCTATGTAGACAATTAAAGTCGTTGGAACAGGCTGATTTTGGTAAATATGGTGAAAAAATGTTACCCGCCACCAAGCACAATAACCAAACACTGTCTCCATCGGCACCCACCAGTTGAGCACATCATCTCCACCAGCCATCGCTGTTGACTATAATGCTTTCCAACTTGCAAACACTAAACCACACACTCTTAGGTCAGCCCGTATGAACGAACCAAACACATCAAGTTCATCAAATGCTTCTAGTCGTACTTAAAACCAAAAACCCTAATTGATAATCTCTTTTACATGCGCGTGTGCACGCACATGCTCTCTCTCAATGTTAAAAGCGCACTTCATCTGTGCTTAAAGCACAATCATAGGGGCTTTTCATCTAGACCGATTGACAGTAACAAATTCATCGATTCGATTTTTGTTCAAGTTAGAACTAGATTTCTTCTATTATTTCACTCCCAAGGTAAATCTTCTTCTGATTCTTCAACTTAAGTTCATCAAATTCATTGATTCAATTTTGATTTTTTTCCCGATTTTTGTTCTTCTTCAGTTCTTCTGATTATCATCGATTCCGAATTTTTGATTGTTATTTCTTCACTCACCAGGTAATTAGAAAAGTCTCATTTTGTTTTTATCTAAATAATACTATATATATCGTAACGCCCCTTTTTTTCATAATAATAATAACCCCATTAATTTATTAAAACTTAAAGTCAGTAGATATTCAAAATTGTATCTCAACCGTCACTTGCCCAACACATGGGACTTACAGTCAGTTAATAATTCATTGTTTTTAAAATAAAATATAAGAGTAGTTTAATCGCGAAAAATCTGATGTCACGCCAGTGTCTTGTCCTTGTCTGCTCGAGATGGTCCTGAAAATATTAAATACACACGGGTAAGCATAAGGCTTAGTGAGCTAACACAGTACTTGCACGTTATACTAGGTAGCACGTATTCAAGTAACAAGTACATCACATTAACATCAATTATCGCCACACAGGCGGGTAAGTGCTCAGCTACACATAAATAACTTGCGCCCATCTGCACATAAATAACTAGTGCCCAACTGCGCATAAATAACACCACACATATCCTAATACATCATCACACATAAACAATCATCTCAGTATAAAGAATAAATTAATGATAACTCACCTGATCAATAACACAAATGATCAACAACACAAATGATTAAAGTACAGCAGTACTTCAGCAACCGTTAAGAAAATTAGCGGGGACTTACAATATAGTTCTAACAAGTCAACACTCGATTCCTAACTTATCAGTTGTCAATACTTCAGGTTTGCAATCGAGGCCAAATCCCAATTTATGATTTGTAGATATTAACTAATTCGCTATCCCTTAAGATCCTTAATTTGCGATTGGGGCTTTAGGCCCAATGTGCAATTCTCATGATCCAACTAGTTAGTGGTTTACACTCACAACATAATTTGCGACTCTAGGCACATACTATTAATTTGCGATTGAACTCACCATAGGTAGTTTGCGATTGAGTTTGAACTCATCAACTAATTTACAATTCGCATATAATATTCAATTTGCGATTCCTCCAGAATTACTAATTTGTGATTTTAGTGTTATAGTGATTTGGTGTTAGGAGTAAAGCATCCCGAGGTTGGCGCATCTCATTGAGCGTGATTCAAATTATAAAACTAATCCGTGACTTTAAAAGAACGCTCTCCACTTATAAAGTTGCAGCCAACTAATTCGTGATTTTAAAATTATACTTACGATTGGAGCCCACAAAAAGAATCTCGGCCCAATACTAATTTGCAATTCCATTTGAAAGGCCAACCCTCTATTTGCGAGTTGCGACCATGTTTCGATGTCCAATTTGTGATTATACCAAGGTATAATTTGCGATTACATACATATTTCCCCAAGACTCCCTGTTTACGATGCCTATTAACCACATCACATTTACAATTAAAAGTTGTATTTCATTGATTTATGTTCCCATATAAAGGCCCACTGCCAAGTCTAATTTAAAGCCCAATTTTGGGTTCATGGTAGGCCCGTTTCCCATATCTTCATCTGATTGCTTCCCTTCAATTAGCAGACCTGCGCATGACCTTGGATTTTCAGTTTATCATGAATTTGCGATCTGCACTTCATCGCTCACAATTAGCGAATCAGACTCTGATTCACGGGGGATGTAATTTGCGATGCTCAGTGTCATCAACAACCCTCCACTCCTCCATTGTGATTTGTGATTACAGTTGTGTGTTCATCAAATGAATTTGCGATCCTATGGACTTCCGAATTTGCGATCTTAACAACCCCAGAAAAGTGGTAAACACCACACACAGTCGACACTTAAATTTTTTTCCTGAATACATTCAATATGCAGCCATTTGAATTGGTTCTTGTTCTTAAAGATTCCTAGTATGAATTTAACCCCTTTCCTACAAATTAATTTCATAATAAATCGATTGCAAGTGTTCTAAACCCCTTCTCCATTCTCGGCTGGAATACAGCCTTCGAGTTTCCCCAAACCCACAATTAATCGAACAATTTGGTTCTAAAGTTCAAGAACTTCATATAATCAATCGCTAGAGGCTATTAAAGCTTACATTGGTGATTTTTTTTTTTTTTTTTTTTTGTCAATTGAAGCAAAACTGCGGGGTCCCGATCTTGTTCCTCTTCGGCAGTGCTTGAATATACACACAGAGTTCTCAATTGAAAGGTGTCGGCTACAGTACCTTCTCACAGGGGATTGTGCCCTAATTGTAGGTATTTATACCTTCTTTATTTAATTAAGCCCATGTTCCATTTAATTCTGTCAAGCCCATTAAAATTTGAATCAAAGGATTACTATTCTATTTATTTTAGCCCATTAAATCTTTATGGTCCAACCTTACAAAAAGTCCAATAACTATCTTTTTAATGTATTCTCAAATCCCATTAAATCTCTAATGATCCAAAATTACAAGAAATTCACTAATTTAAAATACCCGTGTACCATCTCACTTATTTAAATAACTTAATTTATGTAAAAGGAAACAGGTATTACATATATTGATCGAGAATTTACTTAAATTGTTTAAAAACCTTTTAATTATAATGGCTACTTGCTAGTCTTTGAAGTTTGTCCAACCGTACGTATACGTACATTGAATCGGTACTCTGTTTTTTAAACAGATGTTAATTTCTGACTTTATGTTCATGACTTCATGTTAATCGAGTGTTTAACTATGTTGGATGGTTTACCTATGAAGTTTAAAATTATGTTTGATGTTTATGCTATAAATTTTATAATCATTTTGATATTTAGATGCTAATTTATTTATACTATATCACTACATATATTTTTTTTAGTTTTTTTAATATTGTGCGCTTCGCCCTCATAAAGCCCGCACCGCGCCTAATGCTTCACGCTTTAAGCTCCGAGACCCATCACGCTTCGGTGTGCTTTTCGCTTTTGGCAAAACTGCTCTCTCTCATCAAGTTCAAACACCTCTTGTCACTTGCACAAAAACAACACCATGAATATTGATGATAACTAGTAGGACTTATTGCGCCTTGCCGTAAAAACACCAAATGTTACAAATTGAAACGTTGAAATAGAACATCTACACCTACAAAATTGACTGGTAACCCGTGTCACCGTTGGACAAAAGGGTAGGTTTGCCCTTTGCACACAGACACAAATGATCGTCAGATATAGCCCACCGGATCATCCACAATCCATTCTCTCTTCCCCCCTCACTATCATAATCGTCTGTGCCTAGTGTAGAATATTGATCGAAACCCCTTTAGGTATTTTGAACAACATTGATAACTATTTATTGAGTACAAGAGAAACCCTAATAGGCTCTAGCCTATGTTTACAATTATGTTGATTCATTATACACTAAACTCTAATCTACATATCTCTAATGCTTTCCCGCAGTGAGAGCGATATTACATCAGACGCTCACATTGGAGCAAAAAATATAACCAAAGATAAAAATATGAAGAAAACAGAAAAGAGCGTAGATATATAAAAAAGAGAGCTCCGTGGCAGCAAGGCGGCCAAAGGGTCCGGCAAGAAAAGTGGCAGCAATGGGAGCTACGACTGTAGTGACAAAAGATACAATATCAGTGGCGGTGGCGGTAGGAGCTACAAATGCAACGGCAAGAGTTATGACGGCAAGAAGTGCTGCGACAAGAGGTGCTACGGTGGCAAAGGAGAAAAAACTAATACATTTTTATTTACAATACTTCCTCGGGGCAAAGTAAGAGGGTAAGAAAAGAAAGAAAGTAGTCACTCAAAGGGGACGATGGGGAGAAGGAAGGTGTCGGAGGCCAACCGTAGTTTGACAACGGCGACTGGATAGAGGCCGCTAATGGGAGAGAGAATATATGACTAAAACTTAAAGGCTCTTACCATGTAGAATAGTGACCGAAAACCCGTAGATATTTTGTATTACATCGATAACTATTTATAGAGTAAAAATGGTACAAATAATACCGTAATATGAAACTCTAATGAGCCGTAACCTATGTATATAATTTATAATTAAACTGAACCATTCTGTATTAAACCCTAACCTTGATATTGGTTTTTGTGTTTAATAGATGATTAATTTGTTTGTGTTCTTGGTGCTGAAAGTTGCCAAAGTCGGTTTGGATTATGTTTGTTAGTTTAGGTTTGAATTTGTTGTTTCATTTTACCGATCCTTGTCATGTATATGGAGGTCAATGATGTTACATGGTGGTTTTGTTTAAAGATTGAAAATTCATATGAAGTTCATATTCATATAAAGAACATCATAGAAACCATAGGAACTTCAGAACACAACTGAAAAGCATTTAAAACATTAATACATAGTTCATAATATAAATCTTAGTAAAAAAATTTAAACAAAAGTTATAATACTAAATTAAGAGAAATGTTCAATACAGTCATAATTTAATTTATAGTTTTGAGGGATAATTTATAGCAATTAGATTTTAAGATTCAATGGTCCAGATTCAATCTTAGATAATAATCAAAATTGATATATTTGTATGAAGGAGGGCATTTCTGACTTTTTGACTATTGGTCCCCACTTTCTCTCTCCTCTAATTTATTTAAAATTAATTATCTCACAAACCGTTAATCGTTAGACGAAA
>JAUEJL010072579.1:0-16380 GCA_032274825.1 Drosophyllum lusitanicum | reverse complement strand
TAAACCCTAACCTTCTACTTCCAATTTCTTTCTCTCATTTAGAAATTCAGAGTATTTGGTCTACTAATTCTCGATTCACTCTAATCCTGAATTAGTCTATTACACATTCCTATGTAAATGGATCGAAATTGCGACTTCTACCATAGAGTATTTGACTTTTGGTATCATTGTGTTGGTATATGGGCAAAACCTTTTGTAAATCTGTGCGACAGGGCTGTTGAAAAAGAAAACTGAATGACAGGATACGTGGTTCTTTTTTCAGGTTATTGGCAATGATCGTTTATTCTTTGGTCATGAAATGTATTCCCAAGAACTTGGGTCGTTATCTAGTGTTATTCTTCGTAACATGGTTGATACCATTCCACAAGAACCTTCACAGGTGATGAAGCAGAAATTAAGTTGCTAGTACTGAAAGGTTTAGTTTTTGCATGATACTAATCTAATAATTATATGGTCAGACTACACGAGGAAAATTGGCACTTGAAGCTTGCAACTGCATCGCCTCGTTTTTTGAAGTAAGTTCGATAGTTAGATTATCATTTCCAATCTCTTATAAATTCTTGACCAATTTGATGCAAATAACTAACGGTTAAACAAACAGTATTTTTGAATTTAGTCTTTTTTTGTAGTTATAAATAATTGAATGACTTCTTAGCATTTGCACTGGGAAATTGTATTTCAACATTAGTTGAAGTTATAGTCAATTTTGCCATAAAAGAAAAGCAGTATTATATGGTTCAGTAATTTGCGTGCATCTGACTAGTATCTATTTACATTACAATAAACCTAATTTTTGTTAGAACATTCATTGCTGGATATCTGTTGTGCATATTTGGCCAGGTAAAGAACGAGATATCGACAGTATGCTCTAAGTTGGTGGAAACCGCCATATCATGTCTTGGCGCTGATGACAAATACTTGCTGTCTACAGTTAATTTTGTGCATAAACAGACCCCGGTATCTGTTGGGAGAGAATGATTATTATAGATTTATAGACTGAACACAAAAAGGAGTATATATTGTAAGAATTCTTTTCTTGGAAAGTTTGCCTGCTCAATACAAAACTTTTGAATCCCATTTATTTTAAAGTATGCTTATTTTTAAGCAGTTTGAAACAAGTATACTAGTATTGAATATTCTTTTAGATATGCTTACTTTTAAGCGGTTCGCAATATAAGCACATTTCTTCTTCAACGTCCCACAATCCGAAAACTGTATCAATAAAACCGAAAAAGCATATAACTTCTAATAATTGTTCTGAGATTTACATTGTTTTTGAGAAGAATTTTGTAGATGCAGCCATCACATTATTATAGCAGAATAACTGCCAAACACTTGATCATGTCTTACCCAATGAACTGTTATTCATATCAAATACTAATTACAACAAACATTTAATGCGAAAAAACCAACTTTTTCCATAACTGTTTGTATGTATCTTACTCTGGACATGCTCTAAATCATAAAGAAGGAAAATTTTATATCCTCCTACTTCATCCTTTTACCCACTAAGTTGTGACATGTGTATTTCACTAATTCTTTTTCTTCATCTCTACACTTAATTATGACACGTGTCTAGCTTGATCATGTAAGTAGGAAGATAAGTAGAAGGATATATAACATCTCTATGAAGAATGTCTTTGTTATGATCTTTACTATACCAATCCATACATCTCCCCACTTGTTTTTAATGAAACAACCCTTTCTATTCCATCTTCTCTTATAAATGATTCCAGTCTACATATCCCATCCACAATTATCTTATCCACTTTTTTGTTTATTTTTTTCATCATCATAAATACCCACCACTACTTTGTCAATGATAACTAACTCACCATTAATACCACTTCATCAAAACCTACTTCCTCATCAAAGCCACTTCATTCTCAATCACCATTTCTTCTTCCTCCCTCCTCTTCCTCTTTCTCATCATAGATTTGATTATGATCTTAGAATTAGTTTCTGACACTGATGGATGGGTTGATAGTCTAAACATGTTCAAAACTACTCAAGTCTTTTATAAGCTAAGAAAACTTATGAGTTAAATCTTCCAGCTGAGTATTCTATGCTGACTTACAAAGTAATTTTAGCCTGGTTGATATATACTATGTGTTTTGAGCCGAGTCTTCAAGTTGAATTTCCTAAGCAAAAGCAAATGACGAGCTCAGTGATTGCTTTCCTAAAGAAGAGCTAATATTAGTGAAAAGGCATACATCGATTACAACATAAACCACACAAATCGATTTCACAAAACATTAAAACCCTTGAATCGAGGGTCGGAGAGAGATGATGAAGGTGAACAAGTCAAGCGTGAGAGAGACAACCTTCGTAACACAATATCAATGTGTGTTAATGGACGTTGTTCACTCCAATCTGTTCAATCCATAATTGAATCATAGAGAGAGTTTGTTGTTGGGAAGTATTAGGGGTGTTTGGTTACCTTTAATCTGTTACAACATGTAAAAGAGTAAAAGGAACATGGAATCAAAAAGTTATGGTTAATTAGCTTAAAAAACTTCCGAGAGTTAAATCGAAAATCAAGTAAAACTTTAGGGATTAAACAATTATTAACCCTTAGTTTAATATTATGGTGCATGCGTTCAAAATTCAAATCATGCTACTACCAACACTCGTGTGTTCTAGGAAATTAGTTTTCTTTTGTCGTCCATCAATTATAATAGTTGTTTCCTCCAACTTCCTTGTTATTCTTGATTCTATATCGATAAGAATTATACATTGAAAATATTGTGCATTATGTCAAGTATTTATTATCGACTTTTTTGAATTTTTCATTGATGCTTTGATTCTATGATTTCATTTTAGTTGATATCAAGGATGATGGTCTTCATATGATACTTGATGTAGTAACAATTCCTTCTTGATTCACTACAACATAGTGCATGAGTTAATCTAAGCCTCTGTAACCATCTCTCTTGGTTAGAAGTAATTATCTATGCACTCTGTGATTCCAATAGATGATCTATAAATATATCAAAGCATGATTAATTAGATAGTTATGCCAGACCAAATAGTAGAAATAATTAGAGGGGGTGCATAGCTTATCTTGACTACATTTTTGATTTTGCAAAGAACTAAACAATTGTAAAGCAAGAATCAAAGTATGTGATGCTTGTAATGTAAACAAGAGAGTAAAAAAGATATCACTAATGGACTTATTCTCGAGTTTAAGAAGGAGAGGAAATGAAATTAAAGGAAAGAAAGGAAAGAAAAGAAAGAAAAGGGAATCCTTTCTTTCAAATCCTTTTATTTTTGGGAAGATAAGTTTTGATGCAAAATAAGCTTAAACTTCCCCTTCAAACCCTCAATTTCCTCCTCTTTTCTTCATTAATAAAACTCGAGAACACAATTTTTCTGGTTTTTCTTTCAAATCCATTCATGTCCTTCCGCTAAAAAAAACTTGAGAACAGGGTACGTGTAAGTGTACACAAGTGATTTATAGTTATTTGAGTGAGTGTTAAATGTTAACAAACTCACTCTACTTCTACTCCTTAGTTTCTACATGAGTCACTTCACTATGAAAACTTCTCTCTAGTAAGATAGTGATCCCATATCTCATCTTTCTTTTAAAAACTACATAATACAATCTTCTTCTTTTTTCAAATGTCCAAAATTTATCAAATGTCCAAAAATAATAATGCACCTCAAAAACTAATGGAGGAACCAACAAAATCCTATCAGACCTCGAAAATACAAATTGATAAGCCAAAATGCATAGCAAAAAATGCACAAAAAATATCAATTAATTAGATTTAATAAACCAAAATGCACACCCAAATGTCAAATTGAGATTTAATAAACCTAAATACAGTGCTTGTATTCAATAAAAATTTGGTCTAACAAAACAACACTATTTATGTGAATCTAATCTAAGAGAGAGCCGAGTGTAGAGTGAAATAGGATGGGTACGGAGGGTCGATGTAGTGGTGGGCAGCTGATATCACTCTATATTTGTGTGGATGGAGGCTGTAAGTGGTATATGCCACACAAAAAAAAAGAGTCATGTGGTTAAGATTGTGAGTCCCACCAGTAACTCACAGGGGCGGACCCAAGGGTTACCGAACGGGGTCACGGGACACCATCCAATTTTGTACGCGTTGTGTAAATTTCGATCTCGCGTAGTGCAAATTTCAATTTTCTCGAGATGGTGCTACCATCCATTTCAATTTTAGGTTTGGTGGGGAGCGACACTGCATGCCTAAGTAAAGGCTAAGTGAGAAAATGAAAGGTTGACGTGGCATATTGATGAAGTGTGACAATTGCAAACACTCTAAATACATTCAAATTAGGCCAAATGTCAAATAGTGATTGTGATTTCAAGTTAAAATCACTATAAGTTTGATTAAACAAAACACTATATCCAAGATTTACATATACAAACAAAACATATATTCAAGATTTAGGAATCTAATGACCGGACATATCCAAGAGCACGCTACAACAACATATTCACCGTCTTCCACACCAACCAGCACCACTGCAAGATCCGGCTGAACTCCGGCTGTCACTGCATTCATTGTCGGAACTTTGGCTACTTATGCATCTAGCAACGAAACTCTAGCAACCTCTGCAAGATCGTCTTCCTCAACATCCGGCGCTAGAACTCCGGCATCATCGTCATCCGCCACCGCCACCACATTTGAGGACGGTGGCTCAGGGAATTTTCCACATGTGTGGGTCCCAAAGTAAGCAGCCATGACTTTGCCGCTGCCAAAAACGTCACTCGCTTAGTTGCAGCACACAATATCGTTTCAATGCATTAACACTATTTCCTGAATTAACATTAAACCAATAATATTTCAAGAATCCGAAAGAAAATATGTATCTGAACAGCTTGGTTAATTGCCTCTTTAGCTTATCGTTTCTGCCATTGTTTTTCCAACGAATTTGATCATCGGGAAAATTTTCGGGCATTTGTCCTTTAAAGTATTAATTGCCTTTTCAGCTTATCGTTTTTGTGATTGTTTTTCTAAGGAATTTGATCAACGGGAATTTTTTGGGCATTTGTCAACGTTCGTTCTTGACAAACACCCCTATGCTGCGACCTTCTTGGTGACGGTGGTTGATCTTGACCTACATTTTCTTAAAGAACCCCCGTATGCTGCAACACTTCCCTTTCAACAATAGCATTCACCAATTCTATTTACTGTGCGATGAACTTCTCAATAAATCGCCTTATCTACACCTCCATTTGAGTTTGAAACTAAACCCTAATTGAAGTTGAAACAAAACCATGAAATGAACTATTTGAAACGATTGCGGCGGGAATTTCGAATACATTCTCCTCGCTAGCCATCAGAACTCTCGCATCGTCCTCATCTGCCACTTTATTTGAGACCGGTGGCTAAGGGAATTTTTCATATTCATGAGTTCCAAAATAGTCAACCTGGATGTTGCCGTTGCCCGAAAATGACACACGCTTCACTTGAGGGCATGATGGTATCTTTCAAGAATTTGATAAGAAAATATGGGAACAACTTGATTAATTACCTCGTCAACTTGTGGTTTGCCATCTTTCTGCCATTGTTTTCCCTCGAATGTGATTGTCGAGATTTAGTCCTCTGTAGAGTACACTTCTTGTTGGCTCTGGTTTCGGTTTTCTCTGTGATGGTTGTTCTTGAGATTGTTCGCCTCCTTGGTGAATTGAAAAGCCCATATTTTCTTGACAAACCCCCTCATCTTCACTTAGACGCTGTGAGACTTCTTGTGACCCAAACTTCTTACAAATTTAGTTAGTTTTTGACTAACTATTTTTCATGAAGTGATATGTAAATTTAAATTATCACCAAATTAGAAACAAAAAGTCTATCACAATGATTCTATTTATATCACTTAATGAAACACTATTGAAAATTGAGTAGTTAAGTTAGAAAAATATAATTTAATCTAAGTTACTGTTTAATGATGGATTTTCACCTTTTTATAAACTTCAAAAATCTCTCGCCTAGTTTATACGGTTACGTTTGAAATCAACCAAATCATTATAACTAAAAACAATAAACAGGAGGGAGTTTTTTTTTTACTTATTTTTTGACTTTTGTGCTTATTATGAGTTAAAAGAAGAAAATAAACTGGATTTATAAAAAAACCTATAAAAAACGAGCTTATAAAAAATAAGCCCTTAATAAGCTAAAACAAACACCCCCTAAGATTCATTTGAAATTTGCTAGAACAAAAACCTTCTGCTTATTGTATCATGGGGAAACTTGATCGAAAATAATCAAGTTAGATTTATTTCACAATAAGTCTTCGTGCACTACACTTGGAACAATTTCGCCCTACAAGTGAGCACAATGGTCATAATAATAATAACGAAAATATAATATGCCTGTACATATATTTATTAACTAATACTAGCTTAACAGTATAACACGAGGATGATTAAAGTAAATTTTAATTGTTTATGGTGTTTAAAAATACTAATATATATAGTAAAACAATTTTAAAACATACATATAAATATAAAATCTTCTAAAAGAGGGATGAATCTATTATAAATAAAAAATTCATACATAACATCATTATCAAATTTTTGTATAGAACAACTTTATAGTCAAATTTGAATTTTTTTAATTTAACCTAATTGTTATACGTGTTTATATAAATAATTACAAAAAAAGTAGATGTGGCTACTAAATAATTTAAATAAATATTTTTATTAAAGTGTTAACAAACTAAATTATTAAAAATAGTATTTAAAAAAATAATTTATTTATAAACCATTTAAAGAAATAAATTAATTGAAAATTCTAAAAATAACATTAACTAAATTGGATGAAACTATAGACCGACTATTACAACATAGGAAAGGTTTTCCTACTTCGGAGTCAAACTAGGGTTTCATTAACCTCCGATCTCACACACAAACAATCGAGCTCTTTAGGGTTTCCAATCCACCAATTTGATTGAAGAAAGAATGAATATTGAAATCTGTGGGAGGCATGCGCTTCTCTTCGACGACGATACCGCCGCAGCCTTCGTAAACTCCGACGACGCACTTGTTGAATGGAATTCTCTGTTAATCGACCGTTACGATGTCCGCCATCTGCTGTCCACCCCTCCGCCTTCTCGGAGGCGGCGCAATCCACAAACATCGCACTCATCTTCTGCCGATGCGGAAATCGACTATGAACGATACCTCGATCTCCCCTCACCTTCCGATGAACAAGGTAACAAGACTTGATTTCTACATAAGCGGTTGAATTTCACCCGTTTATATCTTTTGACCTAATTGCTTGTTTCATTCCATTTGAACTTCTATATATTCTACTGGAAATGTAAGCTTTGAGCTGATAATGCTCGTAGTCGATCATCGGAAGATTATTTTAATAAAAAAATGGTAACAAATGCTGAACTTTTAGGTTTCTAGGTAATTGTTTTTCTCCGTCACTTTGGTATATGTATAGGATTGAAGTGGGATTGCATTCTGTTAAATTGAATGTCAGTTTGCGGGATTACCTCATCAGTTGAAACTCGAACGTCTCAGCTTCTTTGGTTGGATGGGCTGCTGTCCAAAATTAAATGACGCATTGGTCTTTGTCATGGGCATTTGAATTTGTTTGTTGCAAAATTATATACTTGAAAGAGTCAAATTTTAGAAGCTTTGCTGATGCAAAAACAAACCTTTTTTTGAGTTTATAGCAATTATGCACTGCAAAAGAGCTGGATGACAGGATCTGGTTCTCTGGATTTAGACACGTTATTTTAGAGGATATCTATACTATATTACAAAGCAATTGGCAGAATGTCTTAAATTTAAGATATTTAAAATTGCTATTTACCTCTCCTATCAAACAAAATGGAAACGGTTGACCATATTAAACAGTTGATTTGATGTTCGTATAATCAAAATAAAATATAATAGTTAGCTGTAGCTTTGCGCAGGTATCTGCTAGTAGTAACTAAATGTTCTTTTAAAACTTTGGGCTTTGAAACCTTGGAAGCTGTTTGGATACGGTACAAGTACATGAAAGTATCTAAAAGACGCTTACGCTTTGATGGTAGTTTTAATTTTATTTAGTATGTAGGCAGTGGGTGTAGCAATAATGTTCTAGAGGTCTCAACGTCATTTAAGTATTGCTGATATATGTTTTGCTAACATCTCTGTTATCCTAGTCTTCTTAAACCTCACCTAACTTTATCGTTGTATTCAGAGGGAGATACAATACCAGATCCCGTGGGTGAATTTAATGCTGTTCCTTTTTCTTATGGAAACTATGAGGATTCTAATGATCAAAAGACTGCCAAGACTGAATCAGAAATCCTTGGATTTCAACCCCCCTTCCCTGTTCCTGACAGCCTGGTTCAGAACTTGGTAAGTTCAAATATATTAGCGATTTATGAACTATAAGGCCTAGATGTTATTTTTTATTTGTAACTGTTACTTAGATGGATGTGACCAAAGGATAATTCTATAAGGTACATATGTTTTTTAAAAGCTTACCATGTCTAAGTTTACAGATGCTTGGAGCAGGGATCGAGTTGTGACATAAGGTTGCCATTCACAGGCACCATGTTCTCTTTTGATATCATGTGCAAGGGTCCGTGCAGGTGGGGTTAGGATTATAGAAAATTTTATTACTATAGTAAGGAAAAATCATCACAACTTGAGATTCGAAGCACTACATGCTAAGTGATTTATATTACTGTTATGTTTTTCTTACTTTTGCCAGGCTTAGTATGCATTTCCCATAAAATGTCTTTATGCTCTTAGCCTCTTATACAAACTTGGCAATTCTATTTGCTAAAAGGCAGTCTTCCTTGTTTTGTATCTGTTTTTGTGTTTTTCTAGCCTCCTACGGAGAAGGTACATCAAATCATTGCGAGGACTGCTCTTTTTGTGAGCAAAAATGGAGGTCAATCAGAAATTATTTTGAGAGTCAAGCAAGGAGACAACCCGACATTTGGATTCTTAATGCCTGATCATCACCTACATCCTTACTACAGGTTTTTGGTCGATCACCAGGATGTTCTGCAATTGAAAGTCGATGGACAGGCCAAAAATGAGGAGAAAACATCCAATACTGAGAATGATGCAGGGGCTGGAGCATTGTCTTTGCTTGGTTCTGTGTATGGCACTGGTGAGGATGAGGATGGTGGAACAGAGCATGCATCATCACCACTACCTAAAGAATGTGTATCTGGGAGCACTCTGGATGTCGATGCTACGATATCACTTGCAGCAGGGAAAATTATGTTGCCAGCTTGCAAAGATGCACCTGTTTTAAAGCATTCACTTCCTTCCAAGGAAGATGCTCCTATTCTAAAAAGAAATTCTTTATTAAATGCATTAAAGGTTGGAAGAACAAGTAGTATGAGAAAAGGTGAGCTCTCTGGTTCACTCTCGTCTGATCCAGATAGGTCACGGGCTTCTTCATTACCTCCAATTCCCAAGACTGAACAAATGCTCCTGGATCCTCCATCTGACATGAAGCTGTTGGTTGAAAAAATAGTGGAGTTTATTATAAAAAATGGGAGGCAGTTTGAGGCAGTACTTATGGAACAAGACCGTGGTCATGGAAGATTTCCTTTCCTAATCCCATCTAATATATTCCATCCATACTATTTAAAAGTTCTCCAGAAAGCTCAGGAGGTACGTTTTTCTCACTAATCTGATTATATGTAATATTCTAGTTGATTGTTAATTGTACTTCCCTTTGTTCTAGATCTCACCACATTTTCTTCAGGCTGTAATGTTGGCAAGGAAGTTCGCTTATAATTTATATGCAAAGCCATGAGAGTTCTTAATTAGCAGATTAGTGTGGGACTGGTTTACTAGAGTATGCTATTCAGTATCAAATTGCAATTTGTAGTTCCATGTAGAATGTGGTCACTTTCCCTTTTTGAAACACCAGATGTAGTTAAGCGAGCCCAAAGGTTTGGTTGGTTCGTGCATGAGTATATAGCTTCCTCCTTTTCTAGTATTAATTGGTTAAAATTGGAGTCTCACTATCACATGATATTATGATCAAGAGTGGATTTGCATCTTGAGTTTTTGTTTGTTTATCTAACAAAATGACCAAATATTTCATCCTGCTATTTCTTTCTTCTCAGTAAAAGAAAAATTAATATCTTTGTGTGCTATCCTGGTCCACTCTGGTTCTATGCTGTATAGGTTAATGCTCGACAGAGTGTCCTTTTTATGCTCTTGACTTGTATTGTTATTATGTCAACTTAACTCTCTTTTACTTTATGGCTCATTGTATGTTCATTCCATCTTGTAGTCGAAATTAACTTTCAAGAGTTTCTACAATGAGAAGGAAGATTTCAGAGGACATATCTCAAACAAGAAAAAGTTTGTCCCAAGGGAGAATGAGAATAATATGATGGAATCTGATGATATACCACTTGATTCCGATAGGAAAGAGAAGTTTAAGATGGTAATTAATAAGTCTAAAAAGGAAGGATCAGATGGGCCAGCTAAAGCAACACAACAGCCACCTGTAGTCCAGGTGGATGCTGCTCAAGCAGCTGCCATTCTTCAGGCTGCCACGAGAGGCATTAAAAATCCTAATTTGGGGTTTCTTTTGACAAATAGAAACGGTTATGGGCATGGAAGTGAGGGTGGGCAACCCTCCAATGAAGCCAATTCCTCGGAGGCACACTTGACCCATGAACAGAAATTAAAGGCTGAGAGGCTGAAGCGGGCTAAGTTGTTTGTGGCTCAATTGAAAAGCGGAGCTGCTACATTGAAAGCCGAAGCCTCACGTGGCTTATCAGCTGAGCCACAAGGATCAGGGGTTGACAACCTAGCTAAAGAAAGAGATAAGAGTACAGCTGCTTCAGATATTGATACTTCTGATAATAAATTAAAATCAGAAAAGGAACATTTGAATGAGGAAAGGCGAGCGAAGAGGAAATACCGAGCTCGGTCTAGCAGAGACGAAGAAGGTGAATCAGCAGAAGCACAATTAGAAGAAGTGGAAGAAGAAGATGTTGAGGGTGATGAGAGAGAAGGAAAAAGGTCACATAGACACCGTACGAAAAAGCATCGATCTCGAAATCATTCGGTTGAAGATGAGAGTGAAGAAAAATATGGAGACGAGAGAGATTATAAACATCTAAAGAGAAGGCATCGATCTCATCGTACTTCTCGTAAACATGATGACAGGGACAGAAGCAATGAAGGAAGGGATCATGAATATTCAATGAAGCATCATCATCGATCTTCTAGTTCTTATGAAGATGATGAACAAGAAAGTGAAGATGAATATTCCAGAAAGAAGCACCGATCATCACATCATTCTTCACATGATGAAGAGTCTCATGATGAAGTTGATAGTGACCATAAATCTTCAAGGAAAAAGCGTAAACATAGATCTCACAAGTCTTCTCATCACAGTAAAGATAGGCATAGGCATAGGCATAGGAGAAGTCACTCCTCTAGGCGTAGACACAAGCTCGATTCCTCTTCAGAAGTGGAGCTAAGGGACATCGATAAGGCTGATAAGATTAAGAAGGGATCAAACTCGGAAAAAGAGGATTTAGAAGAGGGGGAAATCAGCCCGAAATTATCAGGTCATTCAAGGGGGGGACCTTTGGTTGGTGATGCTACTAGAGAACCTTCAGTGGATGCATCAAGTTCTTATCAAGATAGAAGACCAGCGACTGATCCACCAGAGGTTCCTGATGATCTCAGGGCCAAAATCAGAGCAATGTTGATGTCTACAATGTAAGTTCTTAACTTTGGTTATTAGTTGATTATATGTTTTATATTGTTGTAAATGTTCTCCTTCTACTGCCTATGTTTCTGCAACTTGCTTTTTTCATGTTTCGGAGGAGTTGCACAAGTGCATACAAGTGTACTACTATTCACATGAAAAGAGCCCACACGTGACTCTCGAGTCTAAGCTTCCACTTTTGTGAGGAACGAGGTTTTTATACCCATGTTTCGTAGCGGGATGAAATTGTATTTTTATCCGCAACTTATTAGATGTTTTTCAAAAAATCGCAGACCCTTTTTTTTGTTTAAAAAAGCCTATAGAGGTAGATATTTACATCATTGTTTATGATATAGTTTAGTGAATTGTATCTTTATCATGAAGATAGAGTTTTATATGCATAAAAAATCTAATATATAAAATAATGATAGTGATAAATAAATTAACCGAAGGGTTTTTGGCGTAACGGTATCAAGGTGTGTAAGGTACTCCTTTGAGTCCGTGGATTTAAGTCTCATTTGAGAAAAGGTGTAGGGTTTACGGTGTGTTTGAGTTGCTATACAAAAAAAAAAGAAACGAAAAAGGTGAAAAAAAATAAAATAGAAAATGAATGAATTCTTAAGAAAGAAAAACTAATATAAAAAATTACTTAGGTAGATAAATATGGTAATGCAATAAAATTTATATAAAAATGTAGATAAATAAGACGGTTACAATTGTATATCCATATTTACATATAACATAAAGTTACAATTTATAAAAGAATAATAAATAATATATAAATTTAATTATTCTTAATATATATAATATTAATAGAAAGTAAATGTACAATGGACAATGAATTAGTGAAAGCTGGAAAAGCAGTTGTTAAAAAAATATGAAAGGAGCAGCCTAGAATAGAACACTTGACATACAAGTTAATCTTGTATTCAGAGAAACATACTTGGACCATTGAAAATCAAACGCAAACTGTAACTAATATCACTCTCAAAAGAATCTAGACTCTGGAATTTACTATTAACCGAGACTTTCGATGTTGAGAAATTTACGATTAAGATATGGCTATGTTCAAAATTTTAACCATACATTTATCTAAGAATGCATTTTGAAATTTGAACTAAGAGGGCGCGGATTAAGGCATGTCATGGCGAAGTTATGAAGTATGACGATTTACTGTAGCCATGACCATGATGCTCATAACGCGGGGACTATTGTTCTAATACACATATATGTGCGTAAAAGTGTGTATTCGTACATACATACATATATACACACTGGCTTAGGATCCTTGTAAGAAGCTAAACATCAACGAGAATCGTAAGGAAATAATGTGAACCATTAGATTACTTGGATCAAGGGCTGGAAAAAGAAAGAGTGAAAAACTTGTAGGTTGGTTTTTTTCTAAGAAATTAATGCTGAATTGTCTTAATAACTTGCAAGTTGTAACTAATTGAAAGGTCAATGACATTCTTTTATACGCATCACTAGCATGAACGGTTATTCAAGCTATCCAAATTCGTCGCCTTTCAACATCGTGTGCCCCCTTTTTTGAATTCTACCATATATTTTTTATTAAATTTATTTTTATTTTTGAGAAACAAATTGCATGAAAGATATACTTCGACATTTTTTTGTCTTTAGTATTAGACTGATATACATATGTGCGCGTGCATGCATGCGTGTGTGGTCCATGTGAAATGTACGTGTAACAAAAGTGGTTTAAATTAAAACCTGAAATCATTCAATTTAATTCGTGCAAAAAATAAAAAATAAAACAGAGTGTTTTAAACCGCTTGCTGATTTGCATATTTTCAAAAGTTTATCTTGAAAACCGCTACTCGCTTTTCTTGTCATCTAGACATGATGGGTTGCCTACCATTGCGGATGTTCTTCGCCGTCTTGTCCTATGGCTAATACGGAGGATGTAAATCGCGTAACACAAAATTAAAGGAGATATCTCAAGGTTTAATCCTTAATTGGACCTTTATTATAGATTCTATGTTTCTAACCGCTAGACTACTATGACGGAAAGAGTTGTTTTTCCTGTCATCCAGACATGAACTGGTTCAAGGATCGAGTCAGACGAGTGTTTTAAGTTATCAATCTGTCGTTATCTTTCCTAATTCAACAAGAGCTGCTAGAACTCCTAGAAGTGTATGCATTCATATTGATCAGTTGTGATTCTATTCTCTTCACTACTACGTCAACAATAGCAGCAAATTGTCTTTATTCCAAGCCAAGTCAAAATTACACTATTGGTGTTTTTTGTTTCGGCATCTGAATTTAGTCCTGGTTCTTAGTGTGTTATTCATTCTATACGTAGCGCGCTGGACACACACACGAATGAGCAAAGTGTAGTCTTGTTGAGTTGTTGCATGTTCGATCTGCGGCACTTCTAGTATAAATCTCGAAAGCCTTCGCTGGTCTTTTTGTCAAACCTTGAAAGTTATCGATTATTGAATCGTTGTAGAAAACGACGTTGTCCCGAAAAATTGGCACCCTATTGCATGATAATGAAAGTCGACAAAGCGTCTTAACAAGGGAAGAAAAATAGGTCCGCCGGTATAAATTTTCCTTTGAATTGGTCTACTGCTACTACTTTCTCTTCTTGATACTTTAGACCCACATCCAAAATTGAAAGAAAAGCATTTATGGCGTAGAGTCAAGGACTTGATTTCTTTCTGATTGCTCCACTTCAACTACTCTTATTGAAATGAATTACCTATTTCGTCTTTTCCCAGTCTCGAACACTGTGTTTTCGAGTTTTTTTAAAGGAGAAAGAGGGTTTCGCTAAAAGAAAGTATTCTCGGTTTTATTAAGAAAAAAATAAAAGACGATAAAAGGACGTTTTCCCGAAAAGGAGGAGGGAGGGGAGTTGTAAGACAAACTTATCTAGTTTTTTCTTTCAAAAGTGGCAGGATTTGAAAGAAAATAATTTATCTTTTTTTTTTATATCTCCTATTTTAACTCGAAGACACAGTGTAAGAATCGTTGTTATGCTTGTTTCTTGAATGGTAATTTGTAAAAACACAGTGTTTATGATATTTTGTAACGAGTTTCACTATATATAGACAGATTGATCGTGGTTTATCTGAGGTTGAATCTTGTGTTCCCAAGTTGCATCTGATCGATCGGATGTATATTTCATTGAATTAATCGAAGTTTAGTTAGTTCTTAATTAGTGATTGATGTCGATCGAGATATATATAAGGGTTAATTTGTAAGTATATATAATTTAAAAGCGTGTAGACCGATCGACCTAATTATAACATTGAATATCCAAGTTAAGTACGTGTTAGAATCGTGTTAGAGGAATCTCAGTCAAGAGTCAACTCTCTTTCTTTTTTTATTTTTATTTTTTTTTAATTTTTAAATCTTTGTCGATCCTTTGATATTATTATTATTATGGTTAGGATGGGATTCCATTAATGTAGAGAGAACCTGGTCAAACCAAAAAGTCAAGTGGTAGAAAATGCTTCATCGATCAATATTAATAATGATTACTAAATTTGGGTTTCGATTGAAATTTAAACTATATATCTATCGCACACAGGTTTTACCTTGATGTGTTTGTTAATTAAGTATTTTTAATTTATTATTATTTTTTTAAAATTAAGCAGTAAATTTTTATTTTACAAGAAAATTAATTAAAGCTGGTTTAGTTTGAATATATGTAAGACCGAAGATGTTAGGATCGCAACCAGGGAACTAATCAACGATATTGTCTGCTTTGAGTTGCCCCTCACCGCTTTAAAACACGTGATATGGTAGGAGTAAGACCCCCTTCTTATAAGGAGGAAAAATCCCCTTTGCCTCACCGATTTGGGATGCTTCTGCATTGCTACAAAAGCGGTGAGTTTAAGAGTCGCGGATTTAACCGGCTCGAGGGAACGATGAGCCCCATAAACCCAACAGAAGAGCTTTTCTTTAAATAAAAAGCTTCGAAACAAAAAATTAAAAGTGTTTTAATTTTATATATAATCTTAATTACTCTAAAGTTTAAACATAAAAACCCTTAGACAAATTAATTCTATAAACGTAAGTTTTATATATGTTTGTTCGTTTGTGTTTCTTTATACGCGCTCCTTTGTTCTTTAATATTTTACCAACCTATTATATATTGTAAATTAGAAATACGAATAAATATATTTTATTAATATATAAAAAAACATACGTAAATCTATTTATTTGTGTTTATATATATCTTTATATTCGTTTAATTAAACATATATAAAAACACGAAGTTGAAGAGACCTGGGGTTTTGTGTTCAGTGGACTAGATCGTTTACAACCTGGCTGTACGTTCTTATATATGTACTTCTTAGTATCGATATAAAATTTAATTATTCACAATAAAAAATAGTTAATTAATAGCACCAATCTACTTTATATATACGTACAGATGGCTTCCGTTATACGCTTATTAATAAATATATATGAACAATTATTTTTTTCTTTTTGTTTTTTAGAATGTAAAGTCTTTGTGCAGGAGGCCTGCAGGTCAACGTTATCTCTGAATCAATAACAGCCAATTTTGCAAATGTTGGCAGCAATCGTTGAAGAAGTTTTGTAGGATTTGAAAACAAGGACAGAAAATCTGTTATATAATATAATAAATATTATATATATATATATATATATATATATATATATGGGAGGGTTCAAATGAGAACTGTTTTTCGTACGAGAACGGTGAGAACCA
>JAUEJL010072568.1:0-16381 GCA_032274825.1 Drosophyllum lusitanicum | reverse complement strand
AGGAATTCCCAATTCCTTGATTTAAGGAATTCATTGGAATGGTCAAATTCCATTCCATAAATTCCGCGAACCAAACACAAACAAGATTTAGGAATGCTCAATTCTAATTCCGTCCAATTCCATCCAATTCCAGCGAACCAAACGCCGCCTAAGGTGTAGAATTTTTAGAGGAATTGTGGGAAGACACAAGGTTGATTGGGTGAAACTTTTTTTAAAGACTCGTAACATCAAGTTCATAGCAATAAAGAAGACACAATTTGATGTTATTGGTGTAATTTTGTGTTTGATTATGATAGTCTAGCTTCACACGACAAGTGTGGTGGCTTAATAAGTATTTAGGACTATCTATATTCACCAAATCATAATGTTTAAAGGGGATGAATTATTTATTGGATAATAATTGGGAATTTGAAATGGGTTAACATGCAAATGTCTATGCTTATGGCTAATTTGAAGTGGCTACGCAATTTATACTTACATAGGTGATGCTACACTTACAAACTAGTTTAATGAGCAAATATGTAAATGACTAAACAACCCTTCATTAAACTAGTTTGTGAGTATAATATCACCTATATTAGATGATGTTAACATTACGGATTATTTTCAAGACAGCAACTATTAAAGTGTGGAGGAGACATGGAACCTCTGGAAATGAAAGCGGAAAAGGTGGAATTAGGAGGAGAATAAAGAGCCCTCTCTGTTAGGGAATTATATATACAGTAGAAAACAATGGAGAAAAGATATCTTAGACTTGGAATACAGTCCTACTTTGAATCTTAAATAAAAAGAAAGGCTAAAAATGGACGGTGGATGGTCATAAAAAGTTGAAAATTGATGGGATAGTCAATTCAAACAGGAACTATCATCATATTAAGGAAGACAAAGATACCCCGAGCCCGATATGAATACCGGAACTCGAAACTTCTAGAACGAGTAAATAGTTATCGGATTTCGTTTAAAAATTTTCATGAGTTTAAGATAGTTATGGTTTTAATCAATGCCTGCCTAATTACCCAACCTCATACCATTTATTTTTAATAATATTTACAATATTATTACTAAATATTGAGATTTTAATATTATACGAATTATTATAAGTTGACTTTGTATACGATGTTGATGACGAGATAAATATACATAGGACATTAGAAGCTTTAGAATTAATGACTTTTAGTTACTAAATTAGATTTTATTTGTTTGTTTATTTTATTAATTGCAAGACATTTACTTAGAAAAATTTTAAGTTGTGAAACCACTAATATGAAAGAAGAGAGAAATTAAGACTAATAATATTGTTCTTAATAACGGTTTGAATTAGGTTCTGATAAAGTTTAAATAGGTAAATTGCATGAAAACATAATTAACTTTGTCTTAGTTACCATTGTATAATAACTTTTTTTTAAAAATAATACAACCAACTTTCATAATTTTTTCATGGGTAAATTGCACTAAAATACAACAAACTATATCAATATTGTCATTGTATGCAACAAACTTTATTTTATACCTAAAAATACAAACAACTTACAAATTTTGTTCATTATATGTAAGTTACTTATGACAATAGGTAATTTACCGGTAACATAATAAAAAATAAAAGAACTTTAGTACCTGAAATTACAAAAAACTTTCAAATTTTGTTTATTGTATACAATTGATAACCGGTAACCTGGTAATCAGGTTACCAATTGTATACAATGAACAAAATTTGTAAGTTTTGTATGTATTTTTAGGTACAAAATAAAATTAATTGCATACAATGACAATATTGATAATTTTTTTTGTATTTTCGCGCATTTTGCCCTTCTTTCATTGTATGTAAATAACTTTTTTTCTGTGTCTGGGTTTTCATTACCATTATATACAATAAACTTTGTCATATTTTCCATTGTATACAATGGGAGAATTATGAAAGTTGATTATATTATTTTTTAAAATAAAAAGTTCATTGTATACAATAGTAACTAAGATAAAGTTAATTGTATTTTCGTGCAATTTACCCAATTCAAATATTTTAAACTTGTATACGGATAATTAAATTTATGTAACCTTTACTAAATTCTAAACTTTTTAATGTTGTTAGAGATTAACATTATTGTACAAATCCAACTCTTTTTTAGGATACCCAATACCCGTAAACCCAATGGTTATTTAGTGACTGGGTACCTAACGGGATGTGACCTGGTATAGGATATGATTTTATAATCGGGTATACGACTGTGATCACTAAATATACCCATCCTATTGTCATCACTACATCACATCCATGGGCTTTCAATTAATGGCTCACGAGAGACAAACCTGAAGTGATTAAAGATGAAGTATACAACTTTTATACGAAGCTTGAAGAAGCCATGTCTACTCGTCCGAAATTCGTTAGTCCTCTCTTCAAAAAAACTGTTATAGGAGGATAGACTTAATCTTGAGGTGCCCTTTTTGCCGGAGGAAATCAAATCGGCAGTGTGGTCATGTGGGGGAAACAAAGCACGAGGCTCCAATGGCTTTACTTTTAAATTCATAAAACAATTTTGGGATATCGTCAAAGAGGGTGTGCTACATTTACTTGTAGACTAAAAAGGGTGGTTTGAAAGTTGGTTAGTCATGTACAATATGCTTGTATTGAAGGAAGGCAAATTTTGGATCGGCCTTTAATACTAAATGAAGTGTGTAGTTGAGCTAAACGTAGAAAGATCAAATTCTTCTATTCAAAGTTGATTTTGAAAAGGCTTTTGATTTTCTTAGTTGGGATTATTTAGATTCTATAATTGAACAAATGCACTTCGGTTCTAACTGATGGTTATGAATATAAGGTTGTCTCAAATTAGCAAGAGCTTCTGTTCTTGTGAACAGCTCTCCAACAAAGGAACTCTAATTAACCACTAGAGTATGTCAAGGGGAACCCTTTCCCCTTTTTATTCATTTTAGAAGCTACTAATAAAGGCCATTTCTAGGGGGTAAACTTGCCAAATAATGGTTCTTACTTACATGGGTGGACCCAGGATTTAAAATGAGTGGTGGTATCATTGAAATGAGTGGTGGTATCATTGAAATGAGTGGTAGCACTGTTTTGAAAAAAATTAAAATTTACACTACGAAAAATCGAAATTTACACCACGCAAAAAAAATTGGCCTGTGTCTCGTGCCACCACCGGCCTCCATATAGGTCCGCCTCTGCTTACCTACCTCATCTTTTATTTGCTAACGACGTTGTTTTTGTAGGGAAATGGATGATTTCAAATGCTACCAATCTCACAAAGAATCCTTCGATGTTTTCACTTAGAATCGGGGCTCAAGGTGAGCTTTGCAAAAAGTAAAGTGTTTGGGTTAGGTGTACATGACGAAGAAGTATAAAATATGTCGTCTTTTCTCAAGTGCGATGGGTAAAACTGCCATTTACGATCTCGAATTAACTTTTGTCGCATAATGGGAGTTGCAAGGAATTGAAAACATATTATCGACAAAGTGAATTAAAGGCTCTATAGTTGGAAAGCAAAACATCTATCTTTTTTTGTGTGGGGGGGGGGGGGTTTGCTAATGTTGTGTAAATCGATATTAGTAATTATTCCTATTTACTTTCTATCATTATTTAAATTACCTCTGAGAGTGATTGAATCCATTGAAAAGTTAAGAAGAGGGTTCATGTTGGTCTCTAAGGTAATCAAGAAACTGATACAGAAGTGTAGAAAAGAGATTGAATATACAATTTAGATTATAATAAACAAATCAAAATAAAGTCAAATGTTTTTTATTAATCAATCAAGCTTTTAATACAAAACAATATGAAACCTTAATTGAATTAACCGATTACAATTTAACTCTCTCACAATTTAATCTCAGAAACTAATTGTTAGATCTTGTTTTGTTGATTCAACTTATAAACACAAAAAATAAATGATTTTCTAAACAGAAACACCGAACTTATCAGGTTAATGATGAACTAACTAGGTCTTTCACGAACAAACGTGTTTGCTTGACTAACAAAGCATGTAACCTCTAAATATATTAGAGATTAAACTATATACATGTTTTACGGATAAACATTTAAACTAACAAACTATAATTTATCCTAATCAGCTAATTTCAACTAATCTTATCTATACATTCAAATAGATAACTTGGATAAACTTGATTTTGAATCTTGAATCTATAATCTTTTTATTCAACCATAGATAGAGAGTTATGAGTTTAAAACAAATTCAAACTCTTTTCGAGCTGACTTCTCTATCAAGCTGAGTCACTCCGCTTGAAACTCATCAAGCTCAAATAAAGTGAAGCTGTAGCATCATTTCTCAAAGTAAATTCCATGATCACAATTCCTTGAACATTGCTCAGCTCTAAAGTTTCAATTCTTGAGGTGAAGTCGTTTCGGACAAAGTACTTACTTATATCCTCAACTTGTATTTCTGGAACTTCAACCTCTTCAACTTTTGGTTAATTAAGTTTATGATAAAGTTTAACAAACTCATTCTTTTTCTTTTGTATTTGCTTTCTCTAAGCTTGCTCTTTTTGTTATTTTTGTACTCTTTCTTGTTCAAATGCAACTTGAGCAGATTCTTTCCTTTGTCTCAATTCTTCCACAAATATGTTCATTTGTGCAGCCTATTGTTCTTCTAACCTCTTTATGACAAGTTATGTAGCCTTTTCTTGAAAGGTTTGATGTTCAGGAAAGCCAGAATCCGAATCTGATACACCTAGAATCACTCTTCTTCTTTTTTTAAATCTGCGGGATTTATTTTCTCTGAGCTGACTACTTGTTTACCTTTTCTCTTCTCAATTTGAACATGCTCATCTTCATAGATTATTTCTTTCTCAGGCTCCCCCTCAGCTTGATCCTTTTCCCTTGTACATGGACCGGCTTGATTCATGATATCCTCTGCAATATTCTTCCCCCTTTTGTCATCATCAATAAGGGTTGAAGGTACCGGCTTTTGCTGTTGCAGTTGGAAAATAGTAGATTTCAATATTTGCACATCCTTGCTCAAATCATAAATCCTCTTGTAGATCATTTGCATGTTTTTCTTTCTTTTGTGATTGAATAACTTGAACTGGGCGCCTATGTATCTCATGGAGACAAACTCCTTTGAGGAAACTCAATGTCACCACCTTTTGAGGATGCCGATGATATAACCTCAGTGGGAGTGACTTGAGTGTGAAGAAATGGTGAGGTTGGGGCCACTGTAACCAAATGTTGGTTTCTACCTTTAGAATCAAGGGTAGAAGAGTTTGGACCTTGTCTCTCTGGTCTTTGAGAGCCTCGTTGATAGGTCATGCCTCTGCATGGTGAAAGGATTGTGTAGGGGAATGAATGGTGATTTGGATGATTTAGTGGGGCTAGAAGGGGTAATTGACCATGGGGATTGGTCATTATTTCAATGTTACCTTCATGTGTCTCTGAAGGCACAATAACATGTTCTCCCATAACTTTGGAAGATGTGGGCTGAATAGACACCACACCTTCGCTAGGTTTCAGGGTTGTAAAACTAAGCCTCGAGGTTGACACCTTAAAAGTAGGTGTCCCCCCAAACTCTTGCTAGTGGAGGTGTCAATGTGACATTAGCTCTAAGGAATTTAAAAGCTGGTGAACCAAATTTATCAAAGGCTCAAGGCGCATCGAGGCGCAAAGTGTCTTGGAGGCTTGAGGCGCGAGGTGCAAGAAAAGCGAGGGCTTCACGAAGGCGAGGCGCATGAAGACAAGAAGTATAGGATAGCACCTTGATCAAACTCAAATAACACTAAATAACTTAGAATATGAAGTAATATTCTATTTTATATTTAATATGTCATAGATATTGGATATTAATCTTCAATAGAGTTCATTGGTCAAACTTAAAATACCAAGTAACTCAATGAAGACAAGAAGTATATGATAGTAACTTGATTAAAACATCTAGAACTTCTTTTATTAAAAGAAATGGAAGTCTTATATCTAAAGTACTAATTATTGTCATACAACAATCCAAAAATTAATTAGGTGATTGAAACAAGCACCTTCCAACACTCCAAAAATCCAGAGTTGAAATCAAGACTAGAACATAGAAATGTCAATCAAAACCATAATCATAGATGAATAGAAATGTTGATGCTATGGCAATAAAGTGTCAGATAGAAGAACTTCTAGGCAGAATGGAGTGTCAATCGAAGCTTCGTGGAGTGTCAAACTATCAATCGGAAGTTGTTGATATCTTTTGGAACCGAGGAAGCACCGATCGAAAGGAAAAAAACAAGTCAACATGGGACATGTTCATGAAGCGCGCCTTGATTGCACCTTGGAGCCTCAGCGTCTCGGTGCGCCTTATCTATGTGCCTCACCTCGATGACAAAAAAGCCCAGCATGTTGAGCCTCTACGCTTTTGCGCCATAGGCGCGCCTCAGGCGCGCTTTTCACAACTTTGTGGTGAACCCCCTTTGGCAATCTTTCTTGTATAGGTGAGGACTTTTGCCTTGGTAGCAGTGGATTGATCAAGGTTGGCTTCAGATTGGATTTTATGAGAAGGTGAGGGAGGTGAGTTAGACCGTGTTGGGTATAAAACCCTAAATTTCAAGAATTTCAACCCTAAATGACACATTTTCAACAAAATTAACAACGGGTCTCTGATTCAACACCAATCACCAATTACATAAATCTAATACAAATTAGAATTAGAACTTACTTTAAATTGAGAATCACACTTGCCAAGCCTCAACATTCAACAATTTAGTTCTCAAATGGGTAGAACTTGGGATAGAACTTAATACTATGGAACTAATTTGAACATACACCTTCAAATCTTCAACCATTCATCAATTTGTTGTACTCATTTCCAGCTCTCTCTATCTTGCTCTATAGTTTTCCAGAGAAAACAATAATCAAAATGAGTCAAACTCTTAGCCTTGGGGTTTATAAATCCCACATTTACAATTTCAGCCCTTAAGTTTCAAACTTGTCATCTGCAGCCCCTAAGGTTTCAATATTTCACATATCGAACACATAACTTCTATGGAATATACTTAAATAACATATGTCGCAAGGTTTCCAATAAATGCATTTCAAGCTTTCAAAATATATAAATAGACATATTAATTAGTTAATACTCCATAAGTATAAAAACATAATAATTATTATAAAAATATAATTTATCAACAACTTCTCATTGTTATCTCATGAAATCCAAATACATCTCCTAACTAGTATACAAATCACTTTATTAGCTTGTTTATAAAATTTCTAACTTTTCAGAATGTTACACTAAAGGCGCCAATATGACGTTGTTAATTAAATGGTGGTGGAGATTCATGAAGAATCAAAATGCTCTTTGGGCTAAAGTGATTGCAGCTATTCATGGAGTTACGGGTAAGGATTTATCATCACTTGCTCATCCAATAAAATCGGGATTGTTGTTGAATGTTGTAAAAACTGAACCTTGCTAACATCTTTAAACTTAAATATGGAAGAGTTCTTTACCAAGTTAGTTGGTAAAGGTGATCAAACTAGTTTTTGGTTGGATTGTTGGTGTGGTTCTACTCTTCTTAAAAGTTTGTTTCCTGATCTCTTTGCGATAGAAATTGATAAAACTTGTTCCATTGCCTCTCGATACTCACGCTATTCCATTGGGCAGTTTTTTTTGATTAAATCTTTACGTATAATCTTAGATATTGTGTTGAATTCTTCATTTGCATTACGTATAATCTTAGATAATGCGAATTCTCCATTTGCAGGTAATCGGTTTTTGAACAAATGGCTTCCAACATGGGTTAATTGTTTTGTATGGAAAATGTAACTTAAGCGTATTCCAATGAGACCAAATCTGAGTTCAAGAGGCATTACGATCCTATCACAATCATAAACTATTTGAAATGGCGATTTGGAGATAGAAGATCACTTATTCTACTCATGTCCAGTAACTAAAGAGGTGTGATCATGGTTATAAGGTGGTGCGACATTAATGTGGGCCAACATTAATCTTTGGAACAATTTATACTCAATTTGGTGGACTGTGGACAATATAAGAAGTAAAGAATGTTTTTGGAGGCGGCAACAGGAAGTGTTGTTTGGTTTATCGAAATCTCGTAACAATATGGTGTTTGATTGGAAACAATTCTCGGCCTTATTAGTAATTGGTGAAGTCCAAGCCTCCCTTTATACTTTGGATGAAATATGGGGCAAAATGTAACTCTTTAATTTGTTCTATATGGTGTTGCAACCCTTTATCCACTATTTACATATGTATTGTAACTATAGAATTTTTTTGCAATCCTTTTAGTTTAAGTGTATAGTGTTATCATCTTTTTTTCTTGCTAGAAGTTATTAATATATAATGGTTCGCTAGACGGGGGTGATGGGCGTGTTAAAATTCTTTGCCTAGTGAATCTTTTTCTTGCTGTTAAGTTTTTTTATTCGTACGTATCATTGTAGTTTAAGTGTATAGTATTATCATTATTTCTGTAATTTATACTAAGAGTGTGTTTGGTTTACGAATATAGAAATAAGATAATGAAAACAAAAATGATAAATGACGTTTGGTTAAAGAAATAAGTTTTAAGATTAGACATTAACTCTATAGATTCTAAGAGCATCCGAAGTGGCGTCAGTGGCAAATACCATGGTTGAAAGTTTCTATGTGGTGACCGTTTTTTCCTTCTTCTTCTTTTATTATAGGTTGTGAGGTGTGTGAGTCCTAGAATTTCATATGGTAAAATATGACCACTATATGTGTTTAGTAGTGAGCTGTTTGATTGGAGAGTAATGCTAACATGGACAACTACAATTGTCTACAAATGCTCCAAAATTCCACAAAAGTGGTGAATGGTGGGTTTAGAGATCAATTTCTATAGCTAAATCTTAAACTTATTCTTTTTCTAATATATATGCAGTCAAAGACATACCTATAACCATTTTAATACATCAAATAAAACACCATGTACCACTTTATAAGAGACATTTGCTTGATGCAAAATGCATATAATGATTGTTTCAGATCCTCTATTTATTTTTAAAGCAGAAACTTTTATATAAAATAAATGATCAATAATGGTTTAACTATTAAAGTTTTAGTTCAGTTTCGGTTTAACCATCAAAGTTTTTTTTAAATGGTTTACCATAGAGATTGAATTTGTTATGATTTAATTCTCAAAGTTACACCTTCTTTTAGGTTTAAACCTTAAAGTTTTTTTCCAAGTGATTTAACCCTTAAATTTTTGTTAAAAAATAGTTTAACCCCTTAAGTGTTGTTAAGTTTCTAAAAAAACTAACATGTATAATGAAAGAAAGTGGGTAAAAACCATACAAAACTTAAGAGATTAATTAGTTTTTTAAGAAAACTTCAAGGTTTAAATTATTTGAAAAAAACTTTGAGTTTTAAATCATAACAAATTCAAAACTTTATGGTAAAATCGTTTAATAAAAAACTCTGATGGTTAAACCGAAACTAAAATTAAACTTTGATGACTAAACCATTATTGACCCTAAACTAAAACCAAACCCAACACAAATAGCCAACCCCATATTCATTATCTGCAAGAATCAGAAAAGGGGAACACAAAACAGCAGACCTAATACACAAAACTACAGTACTAAATACAACACAAACGGCCAGTTTTATAGCGGTCTTCTTCGCTGTTCTTGCTTGTTTTGTTGAGGTTTAGTTGTTTTGTGGTTTGTTAAATGTTAATGTTGTTCTAGATTGGTTTCGGTTTGTTCTTTTTTGCATCTCCTTGTAGCATTTGGTCCTGGTGAACACACACTACTTTGATGGTTTTGTGTTTGTTTGGTTTGGTAATGGTATTGGATTTTCAAAAAAAAAGAAAAGAAAAAAAGATTGATCACTTGTAATAATTCTCCCAACCTACATGACCTTATCTGCCTGAAATTGGCAATGAAGCCAAGAAAAATGGCCTTTTTAACCCATGAGAAGATCTTCAATAGGCAAAAATAACCAACACCACAACGTCACCTGCTCCCAAATCTTTACCGCAAGCCGGGCATAAAAATAGAACTAAAAAATTGAATATCTTAATTACCATATAAATCTTCTAATCTAATCTAATATAAATAAAATAAAAGACTAATTTTAATAAAATTTATTAGATAATCCTAGCTATTAAATTTAGATAAAATTTTTAATTATCAAATCTTAACCATTCATTTTTTATAAAAAATTAAAATCCAATTTTGACTTTTCTTGATTAAAATAATCATAAAATATCGTATTTGTCCATCTTAATTTACAAATATCATATTTACCCTTTATAATATTTCAAAATATCATATTTAACCAAATTCTTGGTTTTATCATCCGAAAATATTTTACTATCATTTTAAATTCTTTTTTAATTATAATCAATAAATGTTTGACTTTATTGTTCCTATTTGTAACGATAATGATCGATGAATTATAAAAGAAATACAATTAAATCTCTTCAAACTTAACAAAAATCTGCCATTTCATTACCATGTAAATCTAACTCGAAATATAACGTAAACCACTCGAATCAAAACTTTTAACTACCTTTAAAGTATGAGTGATATCAAAAACTTAATTACCATTTTATTTTATAAATTAAACTTAAATTTTAAGTATGATTATTAGAGCAATATTTATTTATTTATTTATATGTAAAAGAAAAGGGGGACGTCCGTACAAGAGACGTGTATGGATGGCAAGTGGGAAATGTGGCTTCCCAGCTAAATTTTTGTAAGTGGTCCTTGTTTTTCTTTTCTTTATTAAAAAAATGAATAAATAAATAAATAAACTATTTAAGTTGTTCCACCTAATCGGCCTTTTAATCTAAGCTCATGCACATGCTTACCACTCATGAATATATTATTTTTATATATTTTCTTAATTAATCACATCCTTTTAATTTAGATTACTCACCATATTTCTTAATTATACTCGTCCTATTTTTTTGTTTTTATAAATAAAAAAATAATCGTACACCAAACGTTCAAACTGTTTTTGATAAATTTATTGCAACATTATCATGTATTATTTTAAACTTATCTTTTAATATATTTAATTTTAATAACTAGTTTATTGTATGTATTCGAAAACTTGTATGGCAGATTACATGTAAATATTTAGTTTTTTTATTTATTCCTTGAAGAATTCGATCAACTCATGAAAATGTTAGAAATCTTTTCCATCTCACGAAAACACATTCAGAAAAAAAAAATCGTCATTCGGAAGTAATATGTTATGACAAGTCATATACATATTGTCGTAGATTAAGTTTTAGTATATTAAAATGTTAGTGTGAAACTTGAATACATCTTCTAATATATATAAAAAAAAGACTAACATGTATAAATTTTATTAAACAATCCTAGCTTTTTATTTAATAAAATACATTTAATTGCTCAATCTTTGACAGTCTATTTATTTAAAATTGAAATTCTAATTTTGACCTTTTCTTGATCAAAATTGAATCAAATATTATAGAATTTTATATATGTCCTTTTTGAAGTTTAAAATATCATATTTGCCTACCCTAAATCCCTAATTTACAAATATTATATTTACTCTTAATAAAATTTTAAAATATCACATTTAACCAAATTATTAATTTTATCATTTTAAACTGTTGTATAATCATCTTAAATTATTTTTTAACTATAAACAATAAAATCTTGACCTTATTTTTTTAACAAACTACCAAAATTTCATTAAACAAAAAAAAAAGACTTTACCTTATTGTCCTAATTATGTATAAGAAATACAACCATATCTCTTCATATCATGATACCAGGTTTCTGCCGTCACGTATGTAATGTCTCGATATTTGAACTTTTATCATTTTGTATTAATAAGGTGCTTAGATACTTGATAGAAAATTGTAATCAAGATATTATATGTTAGGTTTCATTTTATACTTAAGTATGATTCTTGATGAACTTAGTTTTTTACTATATGGTGAATTGTGAAATTATGGTTAAATAGTTTAAGTACTATTCTTATTTTTTATTGTACAACTAAATAATGCTTGATGAGTATTTAAATAATATTTTGGCAGATTTTTACATGTTAAGCTCAAAGTACAAGTCCCTTATGCATGATTTGGTGGTTTAGTGGGTAATTAGCTAGTCAACATAAAGGCAAAAGAGTCAATTGTTGAATAATAACCAAATAAATGTTTATTATTGTTATTTGGAGAACTCTAGAACTCATTATCTACTTCTAAAACATGGTCCAACAGATGGAGAAGAGAAGTATGAAGAGATCTCTTTGATTTTGTGGGTTTATGCAATGCATGAGAGTTTTGACTTTAAATTTGTGTTATAAGACTTGAATGTTCATACCTTGAGGCTTTGGAATGTTTAACAAAAGCTTGTGAAAGCTGGGACCATCTTCTCAATGTAAGTACCGATTTAATTGTTGTTTGATTTGGAGTTATAGATGATTATGATGAGACTCATAGTTGCCTTGATCGAGTTTTAATACCAAACGGGTTAATTTGAGTGTTGATTATATTTTAAAGGATTGTTATGTACAATTGAAGTTGGAACATATTTGAAAGCCATCTATAAGCAAGTTCTTAATTTAAATTATATTAGACCTATGCAATTGGTGATGAATCTTGAGGCTATTGTTAATTTTGTTGAAGGTTGAATTTCTAAGTCAAATAGGTCACAATCTTCAAGTTAGGGTTTGATTACCTAAGTATATTTAAGTTATAGTTAAATGGTTATTTTAGGTTTCTTTCTATGTTTCCTGACCTTATAAACAAGTTTTGGTTATTGCAATTGAGTATTGAATATGTTGAAGTTTAGTTTTTTTTAACAAAAGGATCGAATTGGGTGTTCTATAGGTGCTCGTGGTGCGGGCCATGTGTCTCTAGGTGCGAGCCATGCAGGTCCGTCCAATGTCTTTTTCCAGAGATATTCTCACGACGCTAGCTACCTTGCTTTGTAGCGCGAGGCCCCTGTTCTGTCCTTAACACTTGTTTTAAGCCTCCTAAGTCTTAGTTATGGACTTAGGATGGTTTCTTATGGTCCATGGTCATATTTTATGTGCTCTAAACACTAGAATAACCATTACGAAGGCCTTTGTACTAAGATGTTGATTCTAACTCATGTTTAGGTTTGAGTTAAGCTTGATTTACTTGGTGATTGGTCTAGGTGTAGTGGTGGTAATGAGTTGTGATCCTCATTACACCTTTCAGGTGCATACACCCTGTGGATACTTGTTTTTATAAGAATTGTTAAGTCATTATATGTGTTTTATGTTTGGTAACGAGTTTAAGAGACATGATATGCTTATAAGATGTTAATATGATGTCAATACTTCATATATTGGAGATATTCAATGTGCAATGACTATGGTTGATTAATTGATGATCAAGTAATGCACAATGTGGTTAATGCTCCATATAGGAGAGGTTTATATACATTGTGGTGGGTCACGTTTGTATATTCTAGATATGATATGTTACATGTTATGTGTTATGCACAATGTGTTTGGCTATGATATGAATGCTTAGATATTATGTGTTGAGCATGTTCACATGAATGCTATGCACATAGTTTGACTATGATCATGTTTGTATTAATTATGCCTTGTGCTAATCAAGTATGATTTGTAGAACACTAAGGTTGATTTATGCATGATAACGGATTTGCTTTGAAGTGTTCTAGTTTTGTTTGTGGAGCACACAAATAGTATCCTTGCCATGCTATGTTATGCCTTTGAGTGTTTATTGCTTGTTGAAATTGGACTCTAAGGATGAACATAGTGTACTTTGGACTATGCTAATGGAATTAATACTTGCTGGTGTGTGTAACACCTACCGTTAGGAATAAGAGGATGTTATCCTCTTGGTATCAGCGGTGTTATTGGGATGTGACCCGAAGTGCGTTATACTCTCACCGAAGATGTGAATGACCTTGTAAGGGTCATTATACTCTTGACGGTTATTGGATTGGTACCATCCGAGAGGTGAACGGCTTGACGACTCTCATATTCGGCTCGAGGCGGTTGACTAAACGTGACTTGGCTTAACGAGTAGACATACACTGCTTGGTGCTCCTTCACGTACTCGGATGGTGTGGGCTATTCCTCCTTTGAGTATCGTTGATACGGCTAGCTACCGTATAGGATGTGAAGACCCTCCTTTGAGTTTATTTAGTATGACTTATCGTTGGTTTGTTAACTAGCACTTGAATTTAGTAAGTGATTATGCTTCCGTTTTCGTAATAAATGATTTCAAATGGTTTTATGTAAACCTTGTGTTAAAATGATTTTGAAAAAGTTTAAATTTGGGCTGAAAATCTGGGTGTTACAACGTCTGCCCTCAACCTTATATCGAAGCTTCCACCGTTGGTTTGGATGTTAATGTCGTCTGTCTTCATTTTAAATTCTCATTTATTTTGTGCTTTGTAAATATTTAAAATCTTTTTATTAATGTTTAATTTTTAAACCAACTCGTGTATTATACGGATATCTAAGCTAGTAAAATAATATACTGTTTAAAGTTAAATATATTTTAAAGAATATCCTTGTTTCAAGAGGGTGTGCTTAGTTGGGGGTTTTAAGGGGTAGGGAATGGGAATAGGAATGATTAACAATGGTTGGTTAGGTGAAATATAATCAATCATTACCCATTAATGGGTAATGAACCATTCTCTAGTAAATTGGGGGTAATGAATTCAGGGTAATGGATTCAGGTATGTGTTTGTCCCCACCGACCACCACCGGCATCAACAACCACCACCAATATTGCTACCATCATGCTCTGGCACCACCATCGACCGCCCCCGCCACCATCGGCCAAAACCACCTCACCATCATAACTAGTCACACAAGTACCACCTCTACTCACCACGACCACCTGTCCTTCCACCACCACCGGTTACAATCATCGTCACATCAACCATCACTTGCCATCATCAACCATCGCTTGCCATAATTGCTATTGATCGTCGCCTTCACCAACATTATCTTCGCCACCAACAACAGCGTCTTCACCACTGCCACCACCACTGACCACAACCACCACCATCACCATGGATTCAAGCGTGTATTGGTCTACTGACCAGCACCACCGCTACTACACTCTACCACCATCATAGACCGCCACCGCCACCACCACCCCACCACCAACAAACTCCACACTGCCGGTCATTGCCACTACCACCACCTATACTGCTCGTCGCCACCTATACAAACTACCACAACCACCACTCACCGCCATTAATCGCTGCTTCAACCAACATCGCTGTAACCGCCACTAATCATTACCCTTAACGGTTGCTACCACCATCATCAACCACCACCACAACTTACTATTGCCACCAACTACCATCAACGCCACTGCCACCATTAACCACCACCACCATGACTACCGACTAGTGCCACCATCATCGACCTACTATGTGTGTGTGTATATGTGTGTGTAATGATTACCTATATTAACCAAGCAGTATCAATAGCAATGATAATACTAGGGAATGCTCATTGCATTCCTTTGTATTCCCTTACCCTTTGCCATTCCCATTCCTCTCTATCTAACCAAGCGCCCCCTAAGTATGTGTTTGTTTTAGATTAGGTAAAATGTCTTATACCTTATTTCATGTCTTTGAGAGAAGATATGTCCTAGTTTAAATGTCTATGAAGGATAAATGATATTTAATCACTTTCACAAATAATATATTAAGATCATTGAAACATTTATCATTTATCCTAAACAAACAGTTTTTTAAACGCATGTCCGCTCGCAAATATTTATAAAAAATAAGACTTTATCAAAAAAAAAACTTGTAATTTTAACATATGTATGCTTTACACTTTAGAATGTATTTACAACTACACGAAATATTGTTGAAAAAACGTTACAATTCTTAAAAATATATAAAAGATTACTTCAACTTCATTAACAATATTTATCAATTATATGAAATTTCAAGAAACTCACTTATTGTTTGTGAATTGTTTTGTTTCCAAAATACTCATATGGTTGTTATCCTAAAAAATCTTTTCCAATAACAGAGAACTACTATATGTCTAATAATTATATATTTTATAATTTGTTTTTATGTTTTAAAGCAAGCTAATTTTAGAGAAAGCATGGTTCACTAGCACAAGGAATTTAAAAGATAATTTGAGTGGAAGCTTTAATTACCAATGAGCCAAACACACAAATTAAAGTAATGCCACTTTTTACATAATAAATAAATAATACAATAAAACGATGTCGCTTTTTATTGGAGTAAATTAAACCACAAATCTAATACTCGATCTTAATTAAGAGTTACGCAAACCATTTAAAGTTCAAGTTAAAAAGCTAGAAATATATATATATATATATATATATATATATATAGGGTGAGAATCCAATGAGAACACCCCTTAAAATGAGAACTCTAGGAACCACTGCATCTAGTCTATAAAATCATTGCATCCAACTT
>JAUEJL010072557.1:0-16381 GCA_032274825.1 Drosophyllum lusitanicum | reverse complement strand
TTAAATTTTATAATTCAATATTATAAACTAGATAGTGAAATACGTTACTCTCATTTCTTCTAGCTTCCAGATTCTTTAATGGTTTAGTTTTGATATAGTCAAAAACAACATTTACATTTAAATTAAAACGTTGCTAAGGTAGAATTGTAAAACAGAGAATAAAATATCAATCGGCGAATTGAAAGCGGAGTAAAATTTCATGAAAAACATCTCGAGAAAAAGTGAATAAAATATGAAAACATTCAAACCCTTAA
This sequence comes from Drosophyllum lusitanicum, assembly GCA_032274825.1. Taxonomy (NCBI): domain Eukaryota; kingdom Viridiplantae; phylum Streptophyta; class Magnoliopsida; order Caryophyllales; family Drosophyllaceae; genus Drosophyllum; species Drosophyllum lusitanicum. The sequence continues at coordinate 16,127 of JAUEJL010072557.1, read as the reverse complement.
AGGTAGAATGCTGCTTCAGCCTTCATTGTTGATAGTGTTGTTATATTGGGTATTTAATTTTATTTTGGGATGAACTTAATAAAAAGTTGGCCAACTTGGCTTACAATATACAAGGACTTTAGGCTAATGAGGGGGGCCAAGCACCCTTCAGCCCCCTCTGTCTCCGCCACTGTTTGGAATCAAATCGCATTTTTGTGGAACCAAATAGAAGATTAATCAAGTGTAGATCTTCATATTTGTGGGCTTGTAGTTTGTTTAATAGTCGATATGTAGATCTGCATATATGAGCTATGAATCTTAAATAAAAATTGAATATGGATGTGATTCTATTTTTTTACTTTAATGATATAATAATAACTAAAATCAATATTAATTTTATTTTGAATTAATATTTAACATGTAAAAACACATCAACTCGTCATGTCAGCCACACTGGTGCCACGTTAGCATGTGATCTGCTATAGCAGGTAGGATACATTAAATGATAATTTTTAAAAGTCCAGTAAATTAAACGGTATGTTTGAAAGTCCAGTATATACAATAGTAAAACATGACAAGTTGGATACACTTTTATGAACTAAACCCTTTTATAAACAATAAATCTTCTAATATAAATAAAAGACTAATTTGAATTTAATTTATTGTACGATTCTAGCCTTTCATTTAAAAATCACTTTTAATTATATAATTTTGACCATCTATTTTGTTAAAAATTGAAATCCATTTTTGACTTTTGTTGCTTAAAATTGGATTCAATTTTAATTTTAATTTGAATAAAAAAATTAGAGAAAATTTTATATTTGTCTTTTTTTGTAACACCCCAAAATAAGTAATATTATTATTATTTATTATTATTATTATTATCTATTTACGCATGTTATATTTAATTGCCACTTTAATCGAAAAGACGAGTTAACGGTTTATATTATTATGTTGTCGGGATTTAGAAGTGACAATATGTGAAGAATAAATATTATTTATAAGTGTAGTGGTCGAATTATAAGAAAATGAATTGGAGGGGCTAGTTTTGCCAAATCACCCAAACTTGTAAGCATAAAATGGGTGTCTAGACTTTTGGTAGTCAATTTTTGTGTGTGAGTGGTGTTCACCGGAACACTTTGGAGAGAGGGAGAGACAACATGAATCAAGATCTTTGCTCAAATTGAAGTTGGATTCAAGGGTTCTTGGCTTAATCAAGCTTCAAGGTATGTAAATAAACTTTGGTTAGTGTCAAATTTGAGATTTTGGAAGATGGGTGGTGTTCTTGAATCAACACTTATAGTGTTGAAGATGTTTAAATTAGTTATTTGGTGTTTTGAAGTCATATGAGAGTAATTGAAACTGAAATCTTTGATTGTTATGATGAATCTTGTGGTGGATGTGCAAATGGGTCAAATGGTTTTTTTTTATTAAAACCTTGAATTTAGAAGTGGAAATTGGATAAAAATGATGTTAAGTGATGTTATAAAGTCCCTTATGGTCATACTTGATGTTTGGAATCACTTGGAATCGAGTTTGGGGTGTTTTGGTTTGATTTCCCGCGAAGACAGAACTTAAAATCGCGAACCTAACCTGTGTGTTTCTTTCTACGGTTGTAAAAAAGAAAACTATGGCTGTAGAAGGGGCTGTTTGGTCCTTCATGGAGAATTAAGTGAAGTTAGGACTATATATTGATTCATAGTGTAGGTGATCGTTGATAGCTTCAATTAATTGAAATGAGAGTCCGAAACCATAGCGAGATCTTAATTGCTACCAACAAGATGAGTTACACAAACTCCTTACAGAAACATAAGTGTAGATATATAATTATATGCTTGTATGTGTGTTATGTGATAAGCAGGGGAGACATATCTCAATATGTGTTTGTTTGTGTGTAAGCAGGGGAGAATATTCCCAATTACTTGTGTATAACATAAGTAGAAGTAGATAGTAATTAGCCGTTAGCAAAAAGCTGTATATGTTCATTGAATATAGCCGGAGACTTTATCCTATCCGAGTGTTTGATACAATGTGTATGTTATTACTGTATTATCTATGCTTATGTTTGTGTGTTGATTAAGCATTTATGCTTAATCGTATGATGCTTGTTCCTTTTTAGGTACAACATGTACCGGTGGAAAGAAATAGGGTCCAGCTTCCAACCGAAACTAACAGTTCCCGGCTTTTGTGGCAGTTTTGTGTAATTAACAATTGTGTTTTTAAAATCAACAGTGAATATTTGTAAAGTGAAGTTTGTACTAAAATTTGGGGAGTATTAATATAAGAAATGTTTTGTTTAAATAATAATAATAATAATAATAATAATAATAATAATTTTGGGTCCTTATGTTTTTAAATTTTAAAATATTGTATTTGCTCACCCCTATTTTATAAAGATCGTATTTACTTTTTATAATATTTCAGAATACCATATTTAACCAAATTTTTAGTTTTACCATTTTAAACTATTTTCTAAATATTTTATATTCATTTTAATTATAACAATAAATATTTGACTTTATTGCCACTAATTGTATCAATAATGATCCATGTGTTGTGCAAAACATACAATCATATCTCTTCGTATGGTGATACCATGTTTTTGTTGTCACGTTTGTCTTCCTTATCGTGTCGAAGCTTCCACAGCTAGTCTGGGTGTTGATGACGCTTTCATCATTTTTTAAAATTATCATATTTTCTGTGTTTTATAATTATTTAATGTCTTTTTATTAATGTTTAATCTTTATCATTTTTTAAACCAAATCATATATCAGGCGTACATTTAATCTAGTAAAATAACAAAAGAAGTCTTTTTTTATAAGCAAAATCAATCAAAGCTGTTTAATCTATAAACATCATAAATGATGCTTTAGAGAAAGGGTGAGAAAATGAACCAAAGCAAAATCATATTGAAGTTGTGAATTTGATTGGTTTTCCAAAGGCTAAACCGTAAAACTTTCTTTGCGACGATAGTCTAACGACTATGGACATGAAATCTACAATGAAGGTTAAGAGATCAAACTCTAACATATGTCATTTAACTCTAAATTATGCGATCTACCCTCTCCATGTTGTTTGTATAACAAGTCGGTGGAGGCCCCCAAAAAGGCGGACCACCTTTTTAAAATTGTTAAACTTGATTGATTTTCCAAAACCCGCTAACCCTATGATCACAACCCTACAACTCGGTAATCACAACGAAGGGATATGCGAAGGTTGTCGATGGTCACTGATGAATGTGATAAACTCTAAAAGGAGTTCACTAGAAGAGATGAAGATTATACATGTCGCCATCGTCATCGATGGCTGCCTGAAAGGGTGGATATAGAGAAGGGTTCTGCACTTGAAGCAACGAAGATGATAACAAGTTCGTCGATGGTCACCCGAATTTGACGAAGATGATAATCGAGAAGAAAAAGGTGGTTTAATGATCAACACTAGAAACAAGAAACACACTAACCCAAAATTGAAAATTTAAACACACCAAAACACATAACATACCTTTAACTCTCTTATTTGCAAGTGGACATGATCATTCTTTCATTCCATACAACCTCCACCATATACGACCTTATATTATCGGCTATTATAATTAAAACCATCTACTCATATGTATTATTAATCTTTTATTTTTTAAGAAATTTAAAAATATTATTTTACTATTATATCAACCACAATGGAAACTATAAATAAAGTCAACTAAACAATACATAATAATATGTTTTTTAAATTAATACAATACAAATTAAATTCCAGTTCAAACAAGAACGGATTTTCGTGTGAAAATCAATCTTGATCGTTGATTAAAATAAATCAATGACTATTTATGGTAGTGACTAATTAGAAACGCATTAATGAGAGACATTTTGGGAAAATCAAGTATCACTCATTAATGACGGTCTATGTGGACGCATTTTATAATTGAGTAAATATATAAATGACTAAAACACTCATACTAGTGAGTCTTTAATGATTTTACAAATAGTTCTCGCAGTAGGGGTGAGCATGTAGCTCGATAGACCGAATCGAAAAACCGGGACTGGTCTTCGGTCCTTGTTTTTTTGCATATTTCGGTTTCGGTCCGGTTTGGTACATGTATAACGCAACTAATAGACTGAAAAACTGACGAACCAGATCGAGACCGGTCGGCCTGTCTTCGGTCCTTGTTTTTTATAAATTTTGGGTTTCAGTCCAGTCTATCTTTTAAACCGATCTCATCCCCATTTCGCAGTTCTTGAATAAAAAACAGTTTGTTGTTTAAACTTTTCCTCTAAAATGTATATAGTTTAAGAATCAAATGAAAAAACATCATTTTAAACATTTGATCACTTAGACTTAAAAAACTTGTAACACGAACTTATAAATATTATTATATATAATTTTTTAAAATAACTCATATGGTTAAAATAAAATAAAATAATTACCCGCTGTTTTAACTTTTAAGTAGTATCTTCTATTTTTTTTTTGTTAAATGAATTTTGACTAATCATTAAAAACTGTGTTATTGTTAGAAACTGAAAAAGAAACATCCCACCCGGCCCGGCCCGGCCCGGTCCATTTTCATACGGTAGTTAGTAGTACATGTGGTATAAACACCCCAATTCGAAACCCTAGCTCACTGCTTCCTCATTAGTAATTTCCATCGCGAAGGTATGTTTGAGGTTTCAGTTTTCTTTTCTACACTTCAAGAATCAAGCTATGAATCATCCTTCTTTTAGATTCATTGTTTGAGTTTATTTATATCTTAAAACTTTTTTTTACGGCTTTAATTGGATCCTTGATGTGATTTTCAGTTGTGATCAATTGTTGTTGCAGTTGGTTTAGCAATGGCGCCTCCTAAAGGTTGGTATTTCTCTCATTGCTCTTGAACATGTCAAAGAATACCAAAACCTGCTCAATTTTGAAACTTTAAAGATATATATCAAGTGATTTTATGTCATGTTATTGTTACTCTGGAGATGAATTGCTGCAACTGTATTAATCAGTACTTTAGTTACAGATGATATTACATCCACCAAATTGCTTACTTTGAGGCCTTAAATCTATGTTTTCAACTGCCTTTTTGTAGTTTATAAATTAGTTGGAAGTGATCTCTGTTGCTAATCACATACAACTTAAATCATTATAACACTGAAATGACTAAACACCTAACTCAGGTCTTGGTAATGTTATAGTCTTATAGTTCATTTCCCCTTGTTTGTATCTCTTAAGCTAATACAAACATTAACATGTTTTGTGTATATATTATATCTAGCTGGTATATCAAAGAAAGATAATGCAAAGGCTCAGGCATTGAAGACAGCCAAGGCTGTGAAGACAGGTTCAACTTTCAATAAGAAAGCTAAGAAGATAAGAACCAAAGTTACCTTCCACCGTCCAAAGACATTGAAAACTGATAGGAATCCCAAGTATCCTCGTATCAGTGCCCCGCCAAGAAACAAATTGGATCACTATCAGATTCTTAAATACCCGTTGACCACAGAGTCAGCTATGAAGAAGATTGAAGACAACAACACTTTGGTTTTCATTGTTGATATCCGTGCTGACAAGAAGAAGATCAAAAATGCTGTCAATAAGATGTATGACATTCAGACTAAGAAAGTCAACACCTTGATCAGGTAACTTTGTTATCTATATTGAAAATTTACTCTCATTCACATTTTTTTGAATATAGTCATTTAGGACTTAGGAGGGTTGTATGCATTATAAATGTACTTTGGACAACATTTTGTATGCTTGACTTGTTGACCTATTTTCATTTTAGATCTGTTTTTGTGATTATACCCATTTGACTCTTTATAAATAAAACATTGCCTTGTCAAATCCATTCATAGGCAATGAGTTGAAATTGTCACCTCTAATTGTTCTCATCAAATCGATCCATTTCATATAATGCAGACCTGATGGAACGAAGAAAGCATATGTTCGGTTAACTCCTGACTATGATGCGTTGGATGTCGCTAACAAGATTGGAATAATCTAAGGATGTAGTTTGAACGGTTGTGCTGGAAGCAGGAAAGTTTTGCTAGTTATGTTGTCTCGAATAGTATTCTGATTATGCACCTTTTTACTGATTCACATTTGCAATGAGGCATTTCAGTAGCCTTACTGGTGGCTGCTTTTTATGATTTGATTATTAGTTTATATGCGTGAATTATCATGTAACTTGGCAATTTATATGTTTATGGTTAAAGCAGACACTGATTTGTAAATGGTGATTCAAATATCAAGTTTCTATACTTCAACCAAAGCGTCTTCTATGGGATATGTTTGTGTCAAGTTATTTTCATTAATTTGTATCAACTTGTGCCTTCACATTATATGTCTTTATGTGTCTTAGATTGAGCCTTTGAGGCCTATTTGAGCTTTAAAAATCTGGCCAAACTTGGGTTTGACATTTTACAAAGGGTTAAGACCACTTAATAGTATCATACTTTCCCAGATGAGATGAGTTGATGTAGGTAATTTACTTTTTTATTATCAAGGTAATCTATTTTGTGGTAACTTATTAAATAAGTAATAATTTGAATTTTCCAATTACGGTTTTGGCTTTAGCTGAATTTTTCACCGTTAGTTCACTGTCAAATCTTGGTGACATGACCAACATTTCTTTCGGGTAGTGATGGTGGAGTCTGCCTTGGCCGTCGTTGCCCAATTTTTTTAAAAAATAACAATGCAGCCACCACCGCAATGACGGCCTTCAGTAGAACGATTAGACTTCACCATCACTATTAGGAAGAATTTCGGTCAGGTCACTAAGGTTTGGTGGTGATCTAAAGGTGGGAACTCCAACTAGTGCCATAATACTAATTGAAAAATTCAAGTCCTTACTTACTTTAACAGTTCACCACAAAGTAGGTTATTTATTTGGATACTATAAAAAAAATTGAAGAATGTTCAATATAGTCCATAATTAATTCATAGTCTTAAGGGACTAATTTTAGCCTTTAGATCAATGTCATCAATGGTCTAGATTAAATTTTAAAATTTTGGACGGAGTGACATTTTCGTAATTTTTCGTAATTCACATGTGATGCTTTTACAAATCACATGTGATTGTATACTGAATCACATGTGATTGAATATTAAAATTTCAGGACTATGTTTTTTAAATGGACTTTATTGAACCCAACTCAAAATAAATTACATACTTCACCTTTTAAAAAGAATATTATATTTAGTGACCTTAACTTATTTACAAACCAAACTCATCATGTTTTATTGATCACTACTGGTTTGGAATGGTTAGTTGTTATTGTCTTATTGACATTGGTCAAATCCAAATCCACAAAGGAATGCAGTAATAGCCTAACTTGTAACAATGAATGGGCCAAAAAGATGGTCATCAAGCTCAAGTATCTAGTAGTAGGGATGGCAACGGCGCCGGGATCATACTTCCCATCCCCATTCTTGCCGGGGAATATGAATACATCCCTATCCCTATCCCCACGGGGAATCAGGGATCCCCAACGCGGAATCGGGGATTTTTCCCCATATGTGATATTGCATCTTTTGCTTGAATAAAAATATTTATTGATTTGTAAATGTTTAAAGCTAGAAATGTCAATAAAACCAAGTTAACAAATTATCACAAGTAGTTATCAACCATAAAGTTTAGCCTACTAATAAAAGCGAACATACCATCTTATCAACCGAATATAATGTTAGCCAAATACATCATAAGAAGTCATAACAGTTCAACTTAACAAAGTTTATCAATCAAAATAAAATATCAACAAAGTTTATCTTCTTCACTTGAATTCTTTTAGTTTTATCTTCATTACTTTAATTCTTCAAATCTTCAATAGCAGACCAATAACCATCATTATATTATTATCAAACATCCAATAAGAACATTTGACATATCCTTTGTGTATATAAGTGACATGTGAATCAAATTCTATAGCAAACACTAATAATAATTAAAAATAGTTGTATGATTATCTGCGACATCAGTATCAATGTATCATAATCATCAAAAATAGTTGCATGGTTATATGAAGTAAATGTTACTTTATTAAAAAAATTTATTCAAGACTTTCTAATATATAAAGTTACATTTCTTAATGTTTTTCCACAACCAACTTTGCACACACATTGATACTTGCTAAGCCCTTATTGAATAGGGCGAGCTTGTTAGTCTTTTGTGGACTAATTAATCTTCCGCTAGCACTAAATGCAGGTTTTGACGCAACCGTAGAGATAGGAATAGCTAATATATCTCTAGCAATTGCTTGCAAAACAAGATACTTTGCTGTTCTTAACTTCCACCATAACAAAATATCAAATTCTTGAGATTGGGGTTTAATTCCTTCATCCAAATAACGATCAATAATTGAATATTTTTAGGACTTGACCCCATATTTTCTCCGGTCTCATATTCACTTCGTAATTCTTTTCTTGGTATTCACTTACCAAGTCTTTACAAAGGCTTTCAACCTTTTCAATTTGACTCTTACTATCATAGGGATATATAAGATTAAAATAAAACTCAACCATTTCCAACTTGTTTCTTGGGTCAAAGACTACAGCAACACCCATTAACTCATGAATTACACCCCAATAATCATCAAATTTATCAATCATTTTAGATGCCATATCACTTATGAGTTTGTTAGATGATATAAGTCACTTGGATAATGATAACCTCATCTCACAAATTTTTGGGAAAGTACAAATTAGTTATGGGTATCTTGTTCTAGAAAATATTGAAGTAAATTTACAGAATAACTCCAACTTCCCACAAATTACTTGAGCATTTCCCCACTCTAGTGCACTTGGCAAGGTCTTGTAGAGTGACTCACGTTGTTTTAACCGTGTAAAAACATCTTTGTACATCAACGTTGTAACGTCCCAATTTATAAAACTGATATTTATATAGAAAATACCATTACAACATTCACATATGTATTTTTACAAGGAAAGTGGAAGCGTAAACTATATAAAACTGTGTTTGTTCAAAAGACACATACACATATGGTATTGAAATTGTATATATTACACAAAACAAGGCGTTAAGGTTTTTCAAAAGATTTATGTAACTGTGGCCAAACAGGAGCTTTGCCCTTGCCCGTGATGCGTCCTGCAAAACATTTAAAATAGTATCTAATAAGCTACGACTCTACGAGAGCTTAGAAAGAGTATGTCAAACTGTAAATTATATAAACACATGTATAAGATCACATAGAGATATCACAAGTTTAACATGAGAATTATGCCAGCCTCTGGTTCTAGACCCAGGGCAGCAATCAAAGATCACAGTACTGTACCACATCTGAGTCCTACTACACATATTAGTATGTTATTCAACACATATGATTAATACATGTATTATATTGCAGTATGATAACACACATGCTGTAGATATGAAGAATAATCTAGTAAACTCACGTTATAACCAGTTTATGCAATTAACATTATATACATCTAGATAAGGTATCTAGTCACGATCCTATACATTTAAAATAACAAAGCATTACAAACTGCACATACTGATTTGTTGTAGGGGCCTACACGGGCCGTGTAGGGTCTACACGGCACGACCACCTATGGCTACATGGCTCATGTTGACAAAAGCTACTACACGAGCCGTGTACCGCTACACGGGCCATGTCCATATACATGGTCTAAGCTACATGGCCTCTGTAATGCTACACGAGCCGTGTACACGATCGACTTGTAGACTATCACAACAATTGATTTCGGTCTTTTTTTAACAATTTTTCAACTCTAATCGGTTAAAAGTAGTAGAGGGGTGTTTTCCTACACCCTAAACAACTACTAACATTAATTAAAACATAAATTACATAATTGATCATTGATTCAACCATTTGAATCACTTTTGACCCACTTGAACTCAAAACAAGCAAACCAATCATACCTTGATGATATAGTGATTGAACTATCACAACATTGCGCGGGTACAATGTTAGTATTCTATAAAGTTCATAATGTGTTATTAGAAAAACTTATAAAACAAAAATTATAACCTTAAGATTTTACTTCTTAGAATCTATTCGTTATCAATGAAATGAGCCGTGATAGCCACAAACCCTTTCTTTTGATTACTTTTAGTCCACGTATCGGTTGTAATGGCCACTCTGCTTCCATTACCATCCAAATCTTTAATAACTTGATCTTTTTCTTGCCGATACAACTTGATAATATCGTTCTTCAATGTGTTGCGAGGACGCTTGAATAGTGGTTGAATGGTTCTTGTAAAAGTCTTAACGCCAATATGATCAACAATAGCAAGAGGATACTCATGTAAAATGACCATTTTAGCAAGAGCATTTCGTCCATCTTTCTTGTTGTAAACATACGTCGTTAAATTGGACTTCAAGTTGCTTGCCAAGAGTCTTTGTCGAATGTCTGGTTGCTTCTTAGCTTTGCTCACTTTCATATGATCAAGTAGATATCTAGTGCCATTTTTTGATTCACCTCCAAGTAAAGCTGATACGTGATTAAATGAAATCACTTTCATGGAAGTTTAATTTTAAATTTTCTTTTCCATGTTCTTTTTGATTTAGTAAGTTATAGGGCCACGTATGTAGAGCATGTTTCCATTTCCTATTTTTGTTCCTAGTTAATTGCATGTGCATGGTCCATGTTCTAGATTATTAGGGAGTCAAAGTAGTGGTAGTACAAGTCTGCATTAGTAGTAGTACAAGTCTGCATTGCACGTTTCCTTGTAGTTAAATATGCTTTCGTGAGTTATGAATGAGAACAGAAAATTGCTCCAGCTTTACGTGTTCTTTATTTTCTTATTTGGGAGATTGACCATCTCGAAACGGTCGTATCATTAACCCTAATGATCCTCTTTTAAGTACATAAATCCCTAATATAAATTTGTCTTCTAATCACCTTTAGTTTCTCTTTTAGTCATACTAAATCCTTAGGTTTCTCCTTTCTTAAAATCTTATAAAGATAAATATTACTAACTCCAAAGTCCAAACAACATAAATTAATCATTTTTATTATACACATCAATAACCTAACGCGTAAATGGGTTATATCCACCTTATTAAATATTTGAGAGTGTGTATTATAAACTTTTATTTAAACCATGTTTAATTATTTTAAATTAAACTATTTCGTTAATTATATTTATATATTTATAAAATACCCGAACTATGGTCATTACATTATCCTATGTTAATCTATGATTTGTATATGTGCGGTGTGACAATACAATCAACAACATCCTATGGCAATATAGTGTTTGTTAATTATATCCACCCCTCTCACATATACACATAACTTATTAATAATCAACAGTATCACACACAACATAAGTCAAGGGTGCAACAGACCAAACTCATTATCTATAACACATATACACATAACTTATTAATGATCAACAGTTTCACATACATGTGCAATAGACCAAACTCATTCTCTATAACAGCTTCAAGGAGCCTAGCAAAAGTTACAACTTTTATTTATATGGTTTGCCCCGATTTGCAACTTTTAGTTTTTAAAAATTTTTAAATTAAAGATTCGTAGAAACTCTATAAATTAATATCGATAAGATCATCAGATTTTATTGATTAAAAGACTTATTAATTAATTGATAAATTAGTAATTATTAATCTATAATAAAACTACATTAACCGCCCATGTCATACATGAGTTGGTTTTAAAAATAATAAACATTAAAGGTTAATAAAAAATATTAAATAATTATAATATGCGAAATAAATGAGAATTAAAAAAATGGCGACAAACAACGTAAACACCTAGAACAGCGGTGGAAGCGACAACGCGAGGGGGCTGACGTGACAACAGAAACCTTTTGTATTTCTTGTACAAGTCATTGATCATTATTGTTACAATTATGGGCAATAAGGTCAAGTCTTTATTGGTTATAATTAAAAATAGTTTAAAATGTTTAAAAAATATTTTAAAATCATAAAACTAAAATTTTGATTAAATGTGATATTTTAAAAATGTTATAAAGGGTGAATATGATATTTGTTAATTATGGTGGACAAATATGATATTTTAAGTTTTAAAAAGGGTTTAAATGAAATTAATTCTAAAAAATTGACTTAAATAAAAGTTAAAATTGAATCCAATTTTCACAAAAGAAAATTAAAAGTGAGACCAATTTTGACAAAAGAAAGTCAAAATGGATTTCAATTTTTATCAAAATAAATGGTTAATATCATACAATTAAAATTAATTTGTTAAATAAAGAACTAAGATCGTACAATAAATTTGATTTAAGATCATCTTTTATTCATATCAGAAGATAGAAGATACTTAATCTATAAACGGCTTTCAAACTTTCACTTAATTATTTTACTAACTGATGAAGAAATTAGTGAGAATGATATTGGAATAATAAATATGAGAAGTTGGATGACGAAAGTTCTACCATGGAGACCCCTCGTGAAACGATACTATTAAAGTGGCAATCACATGAGTAATTTCTTGTTGAGCTATGAGAAAACAACACCAGACCATTGCATTGGTATTATGGAGAGTTAGGGCTGGCAGTCTAAAGGCTCTCAATTTTGCTCTATTAACAAAATGACTTTGGAGATTTAAAACGGAAGAAGAGGCAACATGGAAGAAGGTAGTTTGGTCTAATCATGGTACGGATGGTGGCATGGGGAGCATCAATCAATTTGGTAAAATTTTAAGGGTTTGGAGAATTATTAAAGTACATCAAGTCTTTGTTAAGGTAAATATTGATTCCAGGTTTCAACTTCATCCGCAAACAAATTCTTTAAACAATAAGGTGAGTTAGGTTTTGGAACCATCCGGTAAATTTACGGTTGCATCATTACGAATGGCATATGACGAAGTCAACCTGAAAAAGGTGGAATTTGAGCCAATCTTTTGGGTTAATTGGATTCCTATTAAAGTATGTATAAATGGTTGGAGAGTTGCCCTTCACATGATGGCTACAAAAATGAATCTACAAAAAAGAGGAGTCATTCTATTATCATTGTCTTGTCCTTTATATGGTATGGAAGATGAAACCAAAGATCATCTATACTCTAACCGTCCGGTGTCGCGAAGAATACTGACAAAAATAAGATGTTGGTGGGGTGTAAATAGCGATAGAATTCAGGGAGTATCGGACTTGATATAGTGGGGGAAGACAATCAATCTGAAGGGAGATGAAATAAATGCTTTTACAAGTGTGGTTTATACGTTCCTATTGACTGTTTGAGTGTTTGGAAATTAAGGAATGTGAAAGTTTTTAACAGAATGGTTCGTGACAAGAAGCTTTTGTAGCTAGTCAAGTGTAAACATTCTCTTACTTTTGGATAAAAAATAGATTCAAGAGGTGAAATATAGATAATAGCTTGTCAGGTTGGTGTAATTTTTCTCATGCTTGTTTTTAAACTTTTTATATCCTTGCTAGCTTCTTGTTAGCCTTTTGAATTTAATAATATTTTGGGTTGCTAGTCCCGGGATGGTCATGCCGAAGCTCCTGACCTAGTTTCCTTGTTGTTCAAAAAAAGAAAACAACACGAGAAGTTCTATAAGTAGCTTCGATAGCAATGTTGTTTCGCCGTTTCCACTTTCCATAATAAGTACAAGATATGGGTCAGGTATCAAACACAACTCTTCACGAAAGCATAATAGCCTATGTCCATATAGGGATGACAAAAAGACTTGATCCCGACGGAGAAACCCGAAATCCGAATTAAACGGGGCGGGGCGGGGCATTAACGGGGCTCTTTTCGGGTATCGGGGTAGTGACTGGGGATGCCTTGCCCCGCCCCGATTATATATTATATTTATACTTTATTAGTGTATGTAGTGGCTGCAAATTAGAGTTTTCATAAATCCCTTTAGTCCTTCGCCCTTGACATGTAAGCATTTTGTATTTTTATGAACGGGGGTACAAATTTTGGGGTAAAAACGATAAACGGGGCGGGGATCGGGGTAATGTAGCCCCAATGGGGCATCCCAATAAGCTCCCCAACGCGGAACGGGGTGGAGGCTTGGGCAAAATTTCCTTATCACGTTCGGGGACGGGAGAATGTCTGCCCCGCCCCGAACCTGCCCCATTGCCATTCCTACATCCATATTTAGTTTGATGTAACGTTAAATTATTAGTTTTTTCTAATGATGCAATGTTTACTTATAGATTAAATAAATTAGTTTTTATTTATTTATTATATATTATGTATTTTTCATATTTTTAATATTATCGTAATTAGTTAGAATATATTAAATTTACATTAGTTAATAATAAAATTAAAAAAACTTTTTTGCGTTGAAGTATAGAGAAGAGAAAATGAAGCATAACTAATGCTTGTGAAGTATTACGTATTTGAAGCAACTATACCCATAGTCTTAAGAGCATATGTAGTACCTACTTCATACTTTCATATTTCACCTCACATTAATTATACTTCATTTTCAATTCTTCATAGTTCAAACATAAGTAATGCTCATACTTCTCACATTTTACATACTATAAAGGCTTTTTCAAAAAAAAAAAAATAATTCTAGTGATACCCATAATATACGAATAACGTAAAAAAGCTTGATTATCTGTAAGATAAATAAATAATGAAAATTCGTTTAAAGACAATAAATTACATGTTAAAATAGCGTTTAAGCTTTGCTAAAGTCCATCGTTTTGTCATTAACTAACATGTTATTGACAAAATAAACAATATTTAGGATCTTAAAAATAAAATAATAACGATTTAATTCGATGACGTTGACTCGAATTGGTGATTCAATAATTCGATAACAAAAAAATTTACGAACTTTTGATTCACAATTCAAATAACGAAAAGTTCTTTATTATATTAAAATTTATTATTCAATATTATAAACTTAGACAGTGAAATAGATTACTTATATTTCTTCTAGTTTATAGCTTCTTTGATGGGTTGATGTCGGGTGTTTAATGTTTTAATAAACTCAAAAACAACCTTTACATTCAAATTAAAACAACGTAAAGGCGGAATCATAAAACAGATTAAAATATCAATGAATATATTAACAGCAGAATAAAAATATCATAAAAAAACGGTTCGAGAAGAAGTGAATCGCAAATCAACAAACATATCATTATATATTGTTTAGTGATGTTTTTGAAGTCCAAAATCCACACGTATCCGAAGCCCAAATTCAAATTGTTTCTAAACCCACAAGTAAAACTGGGAAAGCCCAGTAGTCCACTATTCTATGCGAGACGTGCATTGCATATACCCTCTTGGCCGCCGGATCTCCACCAGACGACGCTCTTCGGCCGGTGCCTCAGCCATCGACGGCTCGACTATTTTTCAACCGACATCGAGGTATTTCTCTACTTGATTGACGGAAGTTCCAGCTTTGTAAACGGTAAGTAAATTCGGGCTTTTGATTTTTAAGTAGACTCGTACAGTATATCGATACTTATTACTTTGCGTTGCGGTTTGATTGATCAATATAGGTTCAAATTCAAGTGATTCCTAAGCTGTTGCAATATTCATACTTACAGTGTAAGATTAGTTTTCTGAAAATTGGGAACGGGTTTACCAAATCTGTTTATTTTAGGTTCTTGCAATTTGTATGACAGATTAATGAATCGCTTTTCGCTTATTTGCTACAGAAAAAATGGTAAATATGGTTTATGTACGCTTATACCCTGGCTGGTAGTGGTTTAAAATCAAACTACAATTCGAAATTATCATTTGTATATTAACAAACAATTGGCGTGGATTCTTAATTAGAAAATATACAAATATAATTGCTAAATAGCCAAACTAAGACAGACATAGTAGATTGTCAATGTATCAGAATTCAAAAATGAAGCCTAACATGGATGGTTAATTAAGTTTTAGTATAAGTTGTTCAGTGGGCTTTTCTGATTGCTTGGATTTGTGAATCTTCAATTCCTTCATACTTGCGTTTTCATTAAACCTGATATATTTTTTTAATCTGGTTTGTTCTTTGTTATATGGTTGATTGGTTGGTCATTTCCTTCACACATGCTTAATAATTGCTCATTGTTGTTATTTGTTAATTGAGTGAATCAACATATTCATAGATCACTGGAAGTGCGTCTTTTTCTTTGTTGACGTATCACTTTCTGATCTTATTTTGGTGTTGTTCATAGGTTCTTAAGAATTTAAGATATACAACTTATAGCTGACATGTATGATTTGACATTTCTAGGAGAAATGAAA
>JAUEJL010072546.1:0-16384 GCA_032274825.1 Drosophyllum lusitanicum | reverse complement strand
TAGTTGGTGTTTGGACCTCTGATATAAGTCATTGATACTTTTATTATTAATCTCCTAGCTTATCATGATCATCTGGTTGAACATATATTATAATCGCTACCATTAGAATGAGGATATATATATATATATATATTGTTTGGTTTAAATCTCTTAGGCCACTAGTATACAAATAAGCTCTAGTACCAACTGACGTAGGAGGAATTTCCAGACCGTCACTTATCACATCTGACGAATTATTTTTCATAAGCTTAGCTTATTTTCTTATGTCAAGTCATAATAAGTCGATAAGTTAGAAAATAAACCGAAAAAATAAGCTTATTAAAAATAAGCTCACAATTAGATCAGTCAAACACCCCCTAAATATGTTCTAGCAAAAATTACAGGTGATCCTAGCCTATCATATGTGATTTTAGTAGTCAAAACATTAAACTTGGTTCCAAACATATATATAATTAAAGGTCTTAAATGTTTTTAAAAAAAATAAATCTATATTTGGTCAAAGTAAACGAAATTCTGGAGTTAGTTGAAATATTGGACAAGAATTTAAAATCTAAAATAAAACCCAAAATTACAAAAGAATTAATAAAATATTTAATTCGAAATTAAAAATTATGATTGTATATATGTACAAATAAGATATTTTAAAAGCTTAAAAAGGGTATATAGGATATTTATAAGTTAAGCTGGGCAAATAAAATATTTTGATATTTAATAAGGGTATATATGAAATTAACCCAAAAGATTTTAACATAGTGTTACCAGTTAAATTTTAAGGTGTTATCAATATTTATTTTTTTGTGCTATGATAATCTGATTAAAATTTCTTAAAAAATCTATAAACACAATAATTCATAGTCGAATATCCGTTTTTCATTTATAAAATACCTTCTTTTAAGCTTAAAACACGTTTGTAAAATCTATATCACAATAAATCATAGTTTAATCTTCATTTTTGTTTGTAAAATATCTTATTTTGGGCTTAAAACACGAATTGTACATTAATAATATAGATTTGACTAACAAACAAATAAGGTTCACTTTTCTAGATTGTTTATGATGTTCTATTATCTATTTAACAACAAAAAGTTTAACTAATCTGACACGAATAATCGAAAACCCAAATAACACCTTAAATTTTAATTAATTTTATAATAAAATTACTAATCACCAAAAATACTAAATCTACCGTTGTATTCTTTGTCACATCGACTTAATTCTCTCTTTCCTATTTAGACTCTAAAACTACGTATTCATCTATACATTGGACCATTCAAATTTCACATGCTAGCTCCTTTGGAGATGGTCTAATACTTATACATCATTCTTAAGTATACATTCAGTGATTATTATTCAAAATCAGAGCAAAAGCTATGATGAGACCATACTAGTACTAGACCCCCAGCCCCCACCCATAATATAGAATGAGCCGATAGCCAATCGGTCTCAAGATGTATTGGGTATTATTTTCTACATCTAAATTTACTAATATCTTATTATAAGTTATCCAATTATATTTAGTTAATACATAGAAAACAAAAAAAGACAGAGTTATCATCTAATAATAACTTTCACATATATAGATTAAGATGTGAATGTAAAGTAAACTATGATGCATCATCATAACCCAATGTATTAACCAGTTTAAACCATATAATTAGAATAAAATATTATCTACATTCAATTGTATTAAATTGGACATCAATTATTTCTTTGTCTAGAAGCATTTGAGCGAAACTAAGTGGTCGCATTTCCAACTAACCACCCTAATAGCCACACACTCTTTTGTCTTTTTACCTTTTTATTTTTCTAGCTTAATAAAATTACTCTAATTAACTAATAAAAATTACTCTAGCTTAATAAAATTACTCTAATTATCTTTAATTATCTTTTTATTATACCACTTCGCTAACCTTTTCTTAATTAATAAAGTAAGAAAAATATACACACATTAAAATTAAAATAATCAATTCATTAACTAATAAAAATCTAGTAATAAATTATAAATTGCAATATTAATTAACTAAAATTTACAAACATTAATAATTAAAAATACAACTAATTCCCTAAAATTACATAAATTTTTATTGTAGATCGCACGGAACAAAATTTCTTTTTGGATCAAGTCCTTCAACTTGAAATTTAGTTGATAGACACTTCGGTTGTTTCCACCCAATCTTTATTGAAAAGATTTTGTATCCGGTTCCAAAATTGGCTCCTTTGTTGAGCACTTTCGGTTTGCGGGTCTCCGGAAATTAGTGGCGGAACTTGAATATAATTTTCGGGAGGGATAAAATGTAATAATTTTATCTTGAGATACAAATATTTTATTATATAAATTATAGTAAAATGTTATTTGAGCGAAAAATTTTAGAGGGGCCACAGCCTTCTCCTGTCCCTATTAAGTTCCTCCCTTGTCCGGAATATCGATTCACGCCCTCGTCAATACACATTCTTCATCTTGGTTCCATTGTTTCGCCGACAAGGGACCTTGTCGCTTCATGCCCTTGCCAACCGGCAATCTTCTTTTCATTAACCTATTTGTTTTGGGGTTGATTGGAGGAGTTTTGTTGTGTCTCGGGTACGGCTTCATCATCATTCTTAACGGTATCTTCGTTTTGAGATTGATAGTATGCACCGAAAACAGGTCGAATACTTCGTTCATATCGTTGTATGAAATTTAAGTTTGATATTGTTGAGGTAGAGGATAATAGGCGGAGTATTGGTTTTGGTACTAAACGGGTGGAGACTAAGGTTGATAGCCGTAGAAGTGGGTTTCAAGTGGCAAAATTTAAGGTTGCGGTTGAGAGCATGACGCTTTTTCATTGCCTTGCTTGAACCCATTAACTTCCCCTTGGTAATGTACAATCCATTTGAGTAGGATGTTTTATTTTTTCTAATGGAGTAGAGAAAGACGAAGATAAGATTAGAATATGATGTGAAAAAATGAGTAGCTAGGTGATGTTTAGATAGATTAATTAGAGGAAAAAACAACTCCAAACGCTCCAATTTCTCCTAACAACCGACTCCGAACGGCTTCTTCACTCGTCTTTAGCTGGCCTCGCCATCTTAGCGGCTTCCATTTCAACGACGCTTATGAGGCATAGGGTGGCGTGGTCATCAGTTCCCTCCACGCCAAACTCCCCATCCTCACTAAGTGGCTCCCCCACATCGTTTACCCTTGATAGTTCTTATAACTTGTTGGTTATGAATTCAAATTTTATTGTAGACATAGTTTTTCAATTTATCAATTTGATATTTAAAAAATTATTATATCAGTATGGGCGGTGTTTTTTTTTTCACAAAAGAACAGCTAACCTCTTATGTCTGTGAGGGCAGACATAAAACCAAAAAACTTTTTTTTTAGAAAAGAAAAGAGGTTTGAAGAATATATTTTTTTCTTAGAAAACTTGGACGAAAGTCTTTTCTTACAAGATGTTTTTGAAGACCAAAAAAAGGCAAGCTAATGTTTTAAAGGGTTCGATCTCTCCACTTCGTGATTATCGATCGGCCTTAACATCTTTACCGACTAGAAAAAGATTGTTATTGGTTTAGTTTTGTCTTACTTGACATATGTAATCCATGTATCGCTCTGGCTCAAAGATTGTTTAGGGTTTGAATATGCTTCAAGTTCAAATCGCTTGCATCTGCCTCTAGTTTAAATTGCTTGTTAATTAGGAATTGATTTTGTTAGACAAATGTTAAGAATTCAGTTTCATTGTTTGAAAATCATTTATGTTTGTTTGATTGTAGTGTTAGGTTTAGAGTTTACGACACAACAGTCGAAAACAGAGTCTACTTTTTTCTTAAAAAAGTGACCTTAGAGCATGAGGTGTACCCATGTTTGAGCATTCATGTTTCGCACGCTTCAAAAAAAATTTATTAAAAAAATACTCTCTTTTCTCTCTCATCTCTCTCCTTTTTCCTTTGGTACTCAAATGCCGAAACCTTTTGAAAAATTTCGTTACCGGTACCTTGGGGGTGGTGTGCCTCTCGGTACCGATTGTACAAGTCACCATACCGAAGCAATACTTCAAGTACATCAGAAAGAAAAGATAAGAACTTTTACCTCTTAAAAAACAAACACAACCTAGTACGTTACGTTACGTTATGATCCATTCTCATCTTACACGATGTTGATACAGTTTGTGGTATTTACATTCTACAATTTTATCTCTAATAGTGGTCAACTGAGACCTCTTTCTTGCCAAAAATATATATACATAGCAATTCATATTTAAAGCCCAAGGGTTTCTCCGAATGGTTTTGTGCATACCCTTGAGGACTGAGGAGGGAGGGCGTTCCTTCTTGTGATGGAGACTAGTAGTAACATTTGGAGTAAACCTATGTTATGTTGTAAGACCAAAATGTCTTGTGCACCAAAATAGTAACAGTAATCAAGCATCCAATAAATTACAACCAGAACTCAGAAATGGTTGCTGAATTCAATGCCTACACATTTGAACTCCAGATTATTTACCTTGATAATTGAAGATTCAACAATTACCTCCTCATCATTCACCTAATTTTTTTTATCAATGAAAGAAGCAAGGCTAATCATAACGATGTTTTTAGCCGTGTTGTACTGTTGTAGTTCAGAAAAAACAAAATCATTAAAAAAAATTTGTTCATCCAGTCCAAATGACCCTTTTCAAGGATTATTTCAAATCACTTTTCAGCACAAGTCTACAAGGGTCGTCCACAGTAATTTGAAAGAAGTTCCACATGGTTAGCCAGATGATTTGGCTATCTAATTACCAACAAAAGATCTAAAAACAAAACACATAATATAGAGATTTGAGTTCAGGGTATTACAAGTTAACCTGTTCAAATGTGGATGCAGGCAGACAAGCAGGATCAAGTTCATAAGACCCCTTTGGAACTCCTTGTCTTTCTTCTCCACTCATTCTACAAGATGGAACCATGTGGGCAAATCTGTACTTATCACTCCCTGGTATTACCATCTCTCCATGCACTTTTCTCCTAAAAAGACACACAAAACCCTTCACTTTCTCCAGATATGAAACATGAACACCCGCATCCTCATCATAATCTGATAAAATTTCCACAAACTCGTATTCATACTGTATTTCCTCATCATTTTCAAAAGAGTGCCATTTCATTGACCAGTTCTTGAATAGGGCCCATGTCTCCCCTTTTCTTGGAATTATGCTATATGTCCCCGCTTTTGGACCTGCCTCCCATGAGACCAAATGTGAGAACGACAGAATATCCTCAGACTTATCGTGTTTCCCACGTTTAAATCTGCCACAAGAAACTGGTAAATCCTCAACCACCCATTTCTTTTCATCTGGGGTTACCGGGTCAGGTTTCAACCACGTTATCTGCAGTTTAAAACCTGGAGATACTTTTTTAATGTAAGCATAGAATCTGGGCATAGCATCTTCAGTATCATAACAAGCCCATATCTGCCCTGCGGCAAACTTCTCCTCTTTTCTGTCTTTTTCGAAGTCTGTAAATTCTGGATCAGGACACTCAAAAAGTTTTGGTTCTTCCTCTTCTTTCTTCTTGTCTTCATTTGCAGTTTCTGATGATTTTTTATCATCCTCTTCTTTCTTGTGATCCTCTCCCACTTCTCTCACCTCCTCTTTCCAGAATGCATCTTCAGCTCTCTTCTCAGCAGCAGGATTTGATGGAGTAGCCTCATCATCTTCAATATCATTTACATTTTCTTTGTAAGAAACATTTCTTTTTGAGCGTGATGATCTCCGAGGCTGTTCGCCAAAGTATTGAAGATCTTCATAATCGGGATTTTTACCAACATTTTTGGGCATACCATTATTGCCCCCTTCACTGTGCTCTTCTACATCTTCCTCGGATTCAGAACTGCTGTCAGAACTTTCACTGGATTCTTCTATTCTCTTTTTCCTTTTTCTGTTGTTTGTCTTTCCTTGTGGCTTGGGAGGTCTTTTAGCTCCTTCAAATACTGGTTTTGTTGTATAACCACGATGGGTACCCTCTGTGGGTTTGGAAGGAACCCTATTCTGCTGGTGATACGGAGGATGTTTTTGGGCTTGAGTTTGGGTTGTAGGTGCTGGTGCAGCACCCCCTTGGGCGTTCAATTCATAAGCAGTGAAGGATTTCTTGCAACCTTGACAATGAATGACTTTGTTGAGAACATCATCTCTATAGAATTGGTACCTAACCGAACAGAATGGACAAACTGTCCAGAAAGTAGGTCGATTCCCACTAACCCCAGTTGGTGGCCACTGTTGTGTAAAAGGAAAATTACCAGTACGCACAGAGGTATAATTAACAGAATGACCTTGATTCCAAGGATGGTGTTGTTGATGAACATTTGATTGCCTGCCTGGTTGCTTCGGGGTCCAATTTGGGGCCGAAATGTTCCCAAAAGCTCTACGTTTGCTATCATGGATCATTCTTTTCTCACGGTCCAAAAGGACTCTTTGAGCTTCACCAATAAGTTTAAAGGCGTCAGTAGAACCAGCAAACTTGTTCTTATCAGGATGCAGTACAAGAGCTAACTTTCTGTACTGCTTTTTAATTGACAAATCATCAGCAGATGGCTCAATTTTGAGAATGCCATACCAGTCCTTATCTGTACCGTATGATTTCTTCTCAGCAGAGCAGTGTACTTCACATACCAGAATCATTTGAGAAACATTTTCTAGTTCAGGATAAAGCTGTTGGGCCTTGACTGCAATCTTTAGAGCCCCAGAGAAATCCTTGATCTCCATCTTCTTCTCTGCAAGCTGCTTGGCCCTCAAGGCTTCCTCTCTGTTGCAATCCATCGCCAAGCCTGTAGCAAGGCTTCAATCACCTTCATGTAATTAAAAAAGAGGGTCAAAACTGCATTTCTACATGTTAAAATGCACAAATGAGGACATCAGAGCGCTGTATACAATCATTAGGCAGTAGGATTTGTGTTAAATATGAGCAGTGTGTATCACACATACAGCACATGTATGTGTATATACGATTACGTTACACATGTATATGTATATCAGTATATGTGAAATAACATTATACGGAAATATATGTATACACGCACATGCAATTCCATTTTTTCTAGACTTGTAAATTTTACATGGCCAGGTCCATGAGCATGACACGTGTCCATAGTTGTTAAAAGTGCGCTTCAAGTGCCCCTGAGGCGTTGAAGCGCAAGTCAATGGGCTTTTCCAGTAGCGAAGCGCAGGGGGTTCATGAAGCACACCGAAGCGCAGAAGCGACGAGGCACAAAAAAGCGTGCCTTACTAACATTTAGGTACTTTTTGACTTTTTCAACTTCAATCTTCTTCATTTCTTCAACTTCAATCTTCTTCATAAGTTCATCAACTTCAGCTCTCTATCCTTTGCTTCGATTTCATCAGTTCCCACTTCTATTTTTACTAT
The DNA here is from genome assembly GCA_032274825.1 of Drosophyllum lusitanicum. Classification (NCBI taxonomy): domain Eukaryota; kingdom Viridiplantae; phylum Streptophyta; class Magnoliopsida; order Caryophyllales; family Drosophyllaceae; genus Drosophyllum; species Drosophyllum lusitanicum. The sequence continues at coordinate 9,010 of JAUEJL010072546.1, read as the reverse complement.
TTCTATAATTCTCACCCACTTCATCAAATACTAATGCTGACTTTCATCCACTTCATCAAATATGCCCATAGCACTCAACACTCAACAATTTACAGAACTACAAGAAGTTGATTAAATGTTTGATGTTTGAACTTTGAAGTTTGAAGTTTAGAATTATGTTTGATGTTTGATCATAACATTTTGAGATTTAAAACCATGTTTTAGAATTATGTTTGATGTTTAACTATGAAGTTTATAATTATGTTTGATGTTTAAGCTATGAATTTTATACATCATGTTTGATGTTTGAACATGAAGTTTAACTTCATTTCATATTGAGATGCTATTTTATTTATACTATATCACTATATTTATATTTTTTATTTTTTTTAATATTGTGCGCCTCGTCTTCATGAAGCCCGCGCTTCGCGCTTTACGCTTCGAGACCCTTTGCGCTTCGCTTTTGACAACTCTGCATGTGTCGATCAATCAGTTAATTGGGACACCACGGAAAGTTAATTCTTATGATTATTTCAGGACGGACTCATGTAAAGCTTCTTTTAAGTTTTAACCGGTTATATGATACATAAATGTTATATTATAATAGGTTCCTTAATAATTAGAGGTAAATTGTGTTTTTAACATGTTTAATCTTCATAATAACAATATAACAATCAAAAAAGAGTGTTGCAATCACTACCTCATATGACGCTGTGGGATTTTGTCATTGATGATTGGTTGAACTAGAAACAGCTTTAAAGTTCCAGCTGCAAAGGAGGAACCATAAAACCGCACACAAAGCTATTAAGTAAATATAGAAAACGGAACTGTTATTCCCGTGAAAAAGTCTCACACGAGATTCTGACTTCATTTTCAGCACGTTACCAAGTGAAAGAAAATAAAGTAGAAAGAGATCAAGAAATAGTAAAATAGTAAATAAACCCAATATTACCAAAAAAAATATTTTGTGTTGTCCACTTTTAAACGCATATATAGTCCATTCCTTTGGTGACACAAGTGCGGATGGGACACAAGTGATTGTAAGAGACTAAGAGCATTAGAATCCAAGATATAAACTACAAAAGTGACAAAATAATTGTATATTTGAGAGGGGGGTATTTTGCTAACAAGCAACATGTATGCATCTTCAGTTTTTTCCCCTTTGCTTTACAATGAGTAGTTCATTACATACAAAGAAGATAAAAAAAGAAAAAGTATCATGCTCCTACACCAATTACAAGATTATTAACTATTTTTCTATCAATTAGACAGTTATGTGTCAAATCAGCATTGCGTAATCAGCAAAATCACCAGAACTCTAGTACAAATCTCTAACCTCAACTAAAAGAATGATTAAGCTGCAATGGTTTAAATAAAAGCTACATAAAAAGCAAGACATTTCCAGAATTAAAAAACTAAAAGTATTTGCATCATATTCAAATTTGAGAAAGTTAATTTCTCATATTAAAGACAAAGTATTTATGTTGAACGGTGAAGTACTTGGTGGGGAAAATGTTTTAAAAAAGGAGAAGATCGCATGCATTAAGTTGGTCGCAAAATTCAATAGAGCAATTTTATTTTATTTGTTTTTTCAATAATCGGAAGCACTAAAAGGTTGACTGCCCAAGAAAATAATTAATGGAAATCCACAACGAAACAACCCACCCCGAAAAAAACAAAAATAAAAAGAACAGAAAGGAGAAGAATACAAGATAGAATCAATACAGAACACACTAAGAATAGATATTTACCCCTACTTTGAAATAAATTCAAATGGGATTCCAACTTGGGGAAATATATGTGCACCTCCAAGAAGAGACAACCATTTAGACACCAAGCAAGAAATGATCGTGGTGGCTAACCCAATAAGCATGTCATGACCATCCAAACATTAATGGGCCATGTTGAACATCATGATTCATTTTATACGATTACGCCCTATGCACCCTACCTTGGAGAACTTTTCTTTAGGTTACGAGAACCAAAGTAAAACACAAAATATGCTTATATCATCCCCTCTACTTTTCTTCATTAGCTTCCTTGGGACAAAATATGCAACAAAAGCACTCTTTATCTGTTTTAATAGGCATGACCAATGTTACTTTGATATTTAGGTGCATGTACTACCTCACAAGTCACAACTCTGTCAAATACTTAAAAAAGACTTTCTTCATTCTCACTTCCCCGTTACTAGACCCACCACCTACCCTAAAAAAGATACAAATCAGAAAATACAAACCAACATATGGTCTTACAACAGGCTGAAGGTATTTTCCAAACAAGCCATTGATCAACCAGCAAGTTACAGGAGAGCATAGATGTCAATCATGGAAACACCATTTAATGAATCATTAATCATCTCAAATCAAAAGATTCACTTTAACTTTTAAAATGATGGTATCTATGCTTACACAATGGTTAACAAACATATATTTAATAGTGAATGAATAGCTAGGATCCGATTATAGTAAATGATGACGTCCCCACAACTGCTATTATACTGAAGTCCTTGTTTGGAAAAACAAAACTTGATAAGTGTTTACAATAAATATTGTTGGTGACATTAAGAGAGGTGGATTGGTTACCGTGATCGGATGTGTGACTCCAATCACGCCGTTATCACCACATTGACACCGGCATCATTAGGTCGAACATGAGGCCAGTCAAGTAGGTTTTCTCTTTTTTGTGTGTGTAAAAGGTGGTTAATTGTGAGTATTGTGATGGTGCAATTGAGTAGGGTTCAGTGTGATGCTTAAGTAATGGCTAGTGTGATGAAGAAAAAAGCTAAGGTGACACTAAGTGACGGAGTCATGGACTCCATCCCCCATAAGTCAATAACCTTCTAAAACAAAAAAGAAGAGTAGGAAAAAGAAAGAGAGAAATATATAACACACATGCAGAGTGAGATTAATATATATGAACGTATACACCATTCACTGATGTAATTAGTATTAAACTATTAATATTCTTTATTTCTTTAGATTGAATAGATCACCAGTTCGAGTCAAGGAGTATATCTGCTTATCTAGAAAACCTAAAGGAATGACCGTGTACAAAGACTACCTCTCCAACATTCACAAGCCAAGGAACTTGGTGCTACAGAATAATTGTAGATTTACAATGGGCGAAATGTAAGATGCTTAATAATAAGCCCAAACATAGGATAACAAAATAAGAAATGATTTCACAGATCTGTCATCAATCAAATGATTGGTCTTGAAGGATACTGATCAGCCAGCTATTCATATACCTACTCAGTAGAGGATATTCAAAAAATGATATAGATAACAAATAAAGATTTAAGCATCCAACTCCTATTTCCAGGGTAAGAAAATAACAAAAAAATGTGCAAAACCCCACCAATCATAATTAGATAAATGTTGGGACTAATGTGAACACATCTGGAGCCAAAAGATTGAAACTCCACAAGCCTTATACATATGATTATTCACATTCAGCGTCCAACTCTTACTTCCAGGAAAAGAAAATAACAAAATGAGCAAACAACACCCCAACCTTAAGTAACAATCAAACTACAAAATGTTGACAATATAATTGCATAGTAATGGACCTAAAAGATTAAAATTCCACAAGCCGTTCATTTAATTAGAGAAAGACAAAGAAACGAAAAGCATAAAGAAGGCTTTAACGTTTAAAGGACCTAAATTGGCCGATCCAACGACAAATATACCGTTCTTCCTTTGTCATCGAAAAGAAAACAAATTTCAAAACATAAACTGCGATAGCCTTGACCTTAAAGTTGATAACCATTTTTTGGTTCGATTAGAAAAAAGCAGGGCCGGTCCAAACATTTTTGGGGCACAGGGAAAATATAAAATTTTGGCCCCTATATTTTCGGGATCTAGATCAAACAAACTGCTACATTATATTACCCCTTTTTCTTTACTGATAATAAGATCCCGACAGTTCATTATCCAAACTAATACCACTTATAGTTAGACCAGATACTAAATTTCTACATTTAAGATTAAGAACATCCATTGTAGAACACAAATACAAAATCATATCAGTAAACACAAATAAAAAATAACATCAGTTAACAAAACACTAATTTTCTACTATTGTAATTTTCTTCCATATAATATTCTCATCTTTCAAAGTACTCTTAAATATTTTCTAAACAGAACAATAAGTGAATATGATCAAATTTAGTTAACAGAAAGCAAACTAAAATTAACAATAATCATAAACTAGACTAGATATAAACAGGCAATGAAGCAAACAAGCAATTAACAAAACCAATTCTAGCAAAGTTAAACAGAAAGAATTCATAGAAATTATGAATATGGTCATATTCAAGAATCAATAGGCAATATAAATAGCAATCGTAAACTAAACTAAACACAATCAAGCAATTAACACAAATAATTCTAAGGCAAAGTGAATCAGAAACAAAAATAAGGCAATATAGCAATAAGGCTTGAGTCTGTAAATGGATTTTTAAAGCATACTTCTCCATATTAACCAAAATTATTTACATAAAACATATGAATATGATGACAGTTTCAATCCCAACCCAACAGACTTCAACAAAATCAAACGATTAGAAGAGGACCAAAGATGACAAGCGAGTTCAGACAGAGATGCAATTCGGCTATTAAACTTAAGATAATATCGAGACATACCAATCAAACTCGACCAGAGTCTGAACCATCGGAATTTTGGGTTGATTCTGACTTCGATTTTTACACCTATTCAAAAGCCCTAAAACAGATTAACCAAATATACACAAGATTAAGAATTGAGATTCTGATTTTAAAATGCGTATAAGCAAGAACAACTTCTATTTTGAGTAAAACTTCAAAGAATCAAAGGAAGAACACAAACTTAATGTTACTTACAGCAATATCGTGATTTGGATTTCGTTTTCAATTGCCGATTGTGACGAACAGAACAACAATATGGCCTATTGCAAGTTTGCAACAACACCACTTACAGGAGATTAGGTGAAAGACCAGAGCAGAGGGCGATAGCAGAGGGAGAAAGGCGACTTTCAATTAGCAATAGCCGTTTAGGAGAGAAAGAGGCCCTAGAGAGCGAATGAGCGATCGACCATATTGCTGCGCATGTGTTGTGTTCGTGACCTGCTTTGTGCCTTCCTCCACATCTTCACGATTTCTAGTTTACTGGACTAATACCTCCATGTTTGTGGGCTTTGCACATATATATTCATAGACTTATTTTATAAGAAATGGGCCCTTAAAATATTTGGGCCTGGACGGTTGTTCTTATGGCCGAGGCCCAGGGTCGGCTCTGAAAAAAAGTGGAAACACTTTAGCTGACCAAGGTCAGGACAACGAGATCAATTGGAGTTACACGGCCAACACTTCTTGGTCGGTTAGAAATTCAAGAATAGCTAGGATGAACTTACAAACGCAATAATCTCATAATCATTACGTGAGATCATCTTCTCTCTCTCATAATGAAGAGATTATTGGGTTTGTAAGTTCATCCTCATTAATTTCTAGTTTACTGGGCTAACACCTTCAATTTTTGTGGGTTTTACACGTGCACACACATTCATATACATAATAGGATTAGTTTTGTAAAAGTGGGCCCTAGAAAAAATTGGTAACACTTTGCTAACCACAATCAAGACAGTAAGATCATTTGGAGTTACACAGCCAAAACTTATTGGTCGGTTACAAATTCAAGAATAACTAGGATGAACTTACAAACCCAATAATCTCACCATTATGAAATAGAAGAGTAGATAATAAATAACGGCCGGCAAACTACTAAGCTACTTGACAAGCCAAACAAACATTCAAGCAAAGAAACTAATTTTGGGTAGTTCGGGAAACACTAAAAATAATTCTCAAGTATAAACAAAATTAGGGTAAGGCAAAATTGGACATAGATTTAAGAAAAAACAAAACCAATAGTCAATAGTAAACGAATTCGATCACACTTTTACCTTTTCCTATTAACGTCGAGCTGATGACATTAAAATATGGAAAAAGAACGAGATCGAGCACTGACAGCAATCGAAGTGTGCGCACCACCTAGGAATGATTTCTACCAGTTACAAGAACAAAAACTGTCAATGCCTCGATTGGTGTATTGCCCTCCATAAGCAGGCTAGAATGGGCTGGAACCCCTCCAAAAAAATAAAGGCTCGTGTAATATTATTCAAATTGTAATGGGCCCGACTTTCGGTGACAAAATGCAGGATCTACGAAACAATTTATGGCATCGGACTATAAGATGGATTGAGAACTTGTTGAAACGAAGTTTTAGTACATTTAAAATGGGTTGGATGGGTTTGACCTGTAAACTAATTTTGTTTATCATTGACTCTTTCTATATAATCAATGTTTAGTTGTGATTATAATTAACTTAATTGTGTTTTTTTATTAAGAAAACACTTTGTCTTTCTGCACATTTTCCGAAGAAGACGTGGCTTCAAGGTCATTTTAATAGGTAAAAAGATTTTTCTTTGTATATAAATTTTTTTTATCCATCTCTTCTTCTTCCTCAATTTTCAAAAACCAGAATTTTAGATTTTATTTTCAACCCCTTCACAATACAACAAAAATCAATCTAATCAATCATGAACAAGCAAAATCAATTTTAAGCAATTCAATCAATTAAAGCTTGAACAGACATTTTAAGGTTTATAGTGTTGGTGCACATGAGTCGTTTAAGGTTTTGATTGTTTGGTAGACACTACTATGCTTGGAAAAACATACTTTTATTTAATCATGAGTTGCTACTCTCGTTTTGAATGATGCTTATTTCATGTGATTCTAATGATTTATCTATACTTGATGAAGTATGTAGGTTGTAGGATATTGGTTGTTGGTATAGATGATTTTGTGCACAATTTATGGGTGTGTTAGTTATTTTGTATGTAGTCATTTGATTGAGTAGTATTAATTCTGGTTACATGGTTATACATACTATGGGATGTGTAATGTGCATTATAATACCCTGAAATATAATAATAATAATAATAATAATAATAATAATAATGAATAAATGAGTAGAGCCCTTAATCAAACAAATAAGAACTTGGGCCAAGATTTAAACAATTGGACTAACCAACTTATAGCCCAAAATGATTTAACCCATTAAACCTAAACACCAATGCATTAGCCGATCCATAACCTTAACCTTATCTGGGACGTCTCAAACAAATCGACGGGAAAAGGGGAACGAATCCCCGATGTATGCGATTTGATGCTCACGACTCTCGATCGATGAAGCTGCATAAATACAGGTGGTACTTTGCCATCCTCGAAGCCATTCATCTGTAAGTTTGAATCGAAGGTGAGAGAGAGGGTTAGGGCAACAGGTTGCGACGGCTAGGAGTGAAGGAAGCAGGACGATCGAAGCACATCAAGGCTACTACGAGTGAGTTCGATCAGGAGTCGAAATTCACTTCTGTTTATTCTTTGTGGCAACTATAAGGTTAGTTTTTTTCTCCTTCTCGATTTGACAGTTTCCAATCACCATGTTCGATCTCTGAGATTTAGTAATGCAATCTGTTCGTTTCTTAATTAAGCTTGTTTCTGTCACCTGATGCTTCTCACCCATCGCATTGGTTCATCTGATCTGTTTCCCAACATGCTGATCTCTTAAACTGAATGGAGTCTTGACCTACATCATCATAGTCTTGAAACCAAGCGATGAACTTATTATTATTGCTAAACTATATTGGGTTAAAAATCAGAAATTTGATAAGTGTACTGATGGTTTGTGTCTAAACCTTGAGTTGCTGTTATGGTGAGAATTAAATCAGTTTAAGCATGAAAATGAAACAACTTGGGGACTGGATTACATGTAATGATTATGAGACACATGGGGATAAATTGATGACTTAGTTCTAAATACAACAACTTCCTTAATCCTTGACACTAAAAATATAATATGAATTGTTAGGTACACAATTGGATGCAACAGTAATAATAAATTTTGAAAGGAACCATTGAACTAGAATGCCACTAATCTGTTATATATAAGCCTAGGGTAGTCATGACCCTTTTCTTACTCCCTGCTGTGTTTGTTAACTGTTTTTATCCAAAGAAATCATGTTGGATTGGGTTGGATTATTTAAAGTCATGATAAAACCCTCAAGAGACATCTTTAAATAAATCATTCCGTATTAACCTATAGAATCTGATTTTAAAAAGAATAGGTAACTGAAAGTGTTACTTATATTATAGAAATCCTTAATGACTCGAGTTGTAGTGATAACCAATGTTTGATAAAGAAAAGGGTTTTGATAAAGGAAAGTAAGGTTAATATATTGGTTAAACCTAGAAGAGATAAATTCTGAAATATATATAGCATTACTAATAAAACAACCCGAGATAGCAATAAAAGAAAAGAACGGAATGAAGATAATTACTAACGGTAATTTATATATTTTAGACGAGGGGAAAAAGGATTAACCGGAAGCTATTAGTAGTGTTTGGACATCTTTGATCGTGAAAGCAAGGTACGGATTCTTAGCTTCTCTGTACGGGTATCTATTCTTTTGCTCTATTCTTTTGCTATTGTTATATAGTCAGTTATACGGTTTCTATCTCTTAACTAAAAGTCCTTGATTGTCTCGATTTATGTTCGTTTGTACGGATTCTATCTCTTAAATAAAGGTTTTTGATTGATTCGGTTCATGCTCCTTTGTTTGGATTTGTTGCTCCTTTCATAGTTACTAGTTTCGTCAATAAAGGTTCCTCTTCGTTTACTTGGTCCTATTGACAAGTGCTTTATTGTGAAATTGGTACGTATGCCTACATTTTAATAAAGATTCCTGTGTTCTTTAAATTCAAGTTCTTCTCAAACTATCTTGTTTTAAAAACATTGTATATAAGTTAGTCCCAAAACCTTTCTTTTTACCTCGAAACTAAACTTAGTGCTTTTCACGTCTTATACGGTTCAGATTAGAGTGGTTAGACTTCGTTCGTTTATTGACTTATTGATTTTTGTTATATACCTCTTTAGAGTTCCTTATTGAGATTGTGTCACCGTTAGTATCGTATTGTTATTGCTTCATTGTTATTGC